>JAURVB010000635.1:0-36392 GCA_033002965.1 Piper betle
AATCTTTAGTTGTAGCATGTGGTATTCTTCTAAAGTTTCGTTCATCATAATTTATTTTATCCTACATGTTAAAGTATATGAATGCAAGAGAGGATAATTAGGAAGAAAGGAGGAGAATCAATCCTTATTCACCGTCCCTACTTGACTGTTTTTATAGAAGAAGAGTAGTTACAACAGTCCCCTGATTTCTGGGATAAGATTTGCATAAAGTAGGAACTAATATTTGAACTCCTAAGTTTCTAAGAACAGGTAAATATGACCTATACACCACATGGTGTAACGTACAATATATGTAATGTGTTTCTCAACATCCTAACACATTCCAACACTCCCCTTCAAGCTATGAGTGGGAGGTAACCAGACAAAGCTTGGACTGCAACTCATTAGATATGTCAGCAATCTGAGTTTTGGTGCTGATATGTTTCAAGTCGATGACTCCTTCCTTCACCTTTTCTCTTAGATAATAGCAGTCCATTTCTATATGCTTTGTCCTCTCATGAAATACTAGGTTATTAGTTATGTGAATAACTGCAGTATTATCACACCATAATTGCATCGGTTTCTTGATTGCAAACCCTAGTTCTTCCATCAACATCTTCAACCAAATTAATTCTGTAGATGCCTTTGCCATCACTCTGTACTCTGCTTCTGCACTAGATCTAGCCACAACATTTTGTTTCTTGCTTTTCCAGATTACCATATTTCCTCCCAAGTTTATGCTGTAACCACTAGTGAACCTTCTATCATATGATGATCCTGCCCAATCAGAATCAACGAAGCCTTGAACCTGTAGTAGACTGCTATCACTTTGCCTCTTGTACATCATACCTTTGGCAGGGCATGTCTTCAAATATCTTAGAATTCTCATAACTGCATTCCAATGTGGTACCCTTGGATCTTGCATGAACTGACTGACCCGCTCACAGCAAATGACAGGTCTGGTCTTGTTACTGTAAGGTGTATCAGCTTACCTGCTAGTCCTATACCTTGACTTGTCCTGTAGTGGTTCACCTTCATTGGGCTCCAATTTAACAGAGGTTTCAGGAGGTGTTTTTGCATGTTTAGCCTCTAATAGTCCAGCCTCTTTTAACATATCCATAGCATACTTCTTTTGACAAAGGAGTATACCTTCATCACTTCTTAATACTTCAATTCCCAGAACTTATCACAGCTGCCCTAAGTCCTTGATATTTAACTTCGACTTCAGATCTTCCTTAGTCTTTCCAATCTTCTTGATGTCACTGCCTGTGATAATAATGTCATCTACATTCACAATTGACATGACACATCCTGTCGCAGTTTTGTGGACAAAAAATGAATAATCTGAAGCTGTTGTACTAAAGCCAATGGTTGCAAGAATGGTACTGAATTTTTCAAGCCATGCACAAGAGGATTGTTTCAGCCCGTAGATGGATTTAATCAGCTTACACACCTTAGTAGACTCCCCTCAGCAACAAATCCTGGTGGCTGCATCATGTATACTTCTTCATTCAAGTCACCGTGGAGGAAGGCATTTGTCACATCTAATTGATGCAGTTCCCAGCTGAAAGTTGCTGCAATAGAAATAAGAATTTTGACAGAAAACAGTTTTGCAACTGGAGAGAACGTCTCCCCATGATCTACTCCTGGTGTTTGGCTGTAACCCTTAGCAACCAGCCCTAGCCCTGTACCTCTCTATAGAGCCATCAGCTTTGAATTTCGAAGTATATACCCACTTTCAACCTACTGCTCGTTTGTCTAGAGGTAAATCTGTTAATGTCCAAGTGCCATTCCTATGGAGCGCTGAAATCTCATCTTTCACAGCTGTGTACCATTGATCATGACACATGGCTTCTTCATAATTTGTAGGAATAGTTGTAGATGTCAGGTTTAAGACAAATGTACTAGAATTAGACAAAGACTTACTTGGAGCAGTACCTTGAGTTGAGTGGTCCATGGAAGCAGCAGATTGAAGCTCTTTACCTTTCCTGAGATAAACATTTCGTGGGTCAGTATATCTTTGGTGTTTAGGATAGATTTTAGGCCTTCTTACATATACACAAGGAAGGTCTGTAAACTTCTGGAGAGACTTTTGTTGTGTGTCAGAGACAGTAATTGGAAGAGATGTATGCTGCTGATGGAAATCATTATCAGATTGGATCCTTAAAGGATAGTATGGACAGTCCTAAAAAATGTGACATCTGCAGTAACAAACCTTTTATTCAGTGATGGACTGTAACAAGAGTAATCCTTTTGTGTTCGAGAGCAACCAAGGAAGACACATTTGATAGATTTTGCAGATAGTTTGTCTTTTCTACCATGGTGAAGATGGAAAAAACATGTACAGCCAGAACACCTTAGGTTTGACATTATATAAAGGCTTGTTGGGATGCAGGAGTGAATAAGGTATTCCATGTTGTAAGGCTGAGTTTGGCATCCTATTTATTAGATAGCAAGACGTTAACAAGGCTTCTGGCCAATAACTTTTTGGAACAGAGCTGTTTATCAAAAGGCATCCTCTAACTTCAAGGAAATGCCTATGTTTCCTCTCGTATACACCATTTTGATTTGGTGTGTGGGCACATGATGTTTCATGAATTATGCCATGGTCATGGAAAAAATCCTGAAAATGAGAGGACATAAATTCAAGTGCATTGTCAGATCTGAACCTATTTAGAACTGCAGCAAACTGGGTTTTTATCTCATTAACAAAAATCTGAAAACATTTAAAGACTTCACTCCTGTCCTTCAACAAATACAACCTTGTCATCTGGCTATAATCATCTATAAAAATTACATAATACTCGTAGTTTCCGAGATTGGGTACATTTAATGGCCGCCACACATCCGAATGAACAAGATTGAATGGTTGAGAGGACTTGGAGAGGACTGACTAGGATAGGATTCTTTATGATGTGTAGATAGCTGACATGTCTCACAATTGAGATGAGACATACTTCCTAGGGTAGGTACTAATAACTTCAATTTATTTAAATTAGGATGACCTAATCAATTATGCCATTGCAATGAAGTTGACATAAAGGATGACACTAAGGCTCTAGAAGCTGCAAATATCTTTATTTGAAGATAATAGAGCTTTCCTCTACTGTAGCCATGCCCAATCAGCCTCTTTGATGCTGCATCATGAAACAAGCAACTTGTAGGAGTAAATATCACTTGGCATTTGCTATTTGTACAAAGTTTATAAACTGAAAGCAGACTCGTTGGAAAGGAAGGAACATGTAAGACATCTTCAAGAGCAAGTTCAGGTGTTAGAGAAACATTCCCTTTTCCAATGGCTGGAGCAAAGCATCCATCAGCAAGCCTAATATTAATGGGTGTTGGAAAGAGGGAAAAGGTGGAAAAAGAATGAGAGTTACCTGTCCTGTGATCTGTGGCACCTGAATCTATAGGCCAAGAGTTGCTTAAAGTTGAGTCACTAACAGAAATACATGCAGTTGCAATTGAAGCAGAAGGTAAAGCAGATTCTCCTTGATGAGCCATCTTAAGAAGGTGTTCAAAATCTTCACGGCTGAGGGTCACAGTTGCTACTGTAGCAGGAGTAGTAGTATTTCCAGTAGTGTCACCATTTTGTTTGTTAACAGAAGATGAGGAGTTTGTTAACTGCTTTGCCCAATCCGACTACGATGCTTAGCCCAACATTTTTCTTCTGTACGCCCACTGACTTGACAGTAGTCACAAAACTTTTCTTCTTTATTAAAGGACCCTGTTCGAATGCTACCCCGCCCCTTCCACGTCCAACTCTTGAGCCTCGACCTCGACATCTCCCTCTATTAGAGGTGAAGGGAGGTCGAATGCTGGACATCATTGCAGAGTTCTCAACAGCTTCAACAGGTCCCTCTATTAGAAGTTGTTCTTTTGCAGAGGCATATGTAGATGACAATCCAGCCAAGAAAGTCACCACTTTAAGGTCTTCTCATTGCTTCTTCCAGATGTCAATGTCAGCTGGATAGGGCTGATATATGTTGAGTTCTTCCCACCTCGCTTTGATAAAACTATAGTATTCATTTAGTGGCTTTGTACCTTGCTTTGTGAGGAACACTTCTTCACAGAGACCATAGATTCTTTGAATATTCTTCTCACTAGCATAGGATTCATAAACTGGTTGTCGAACTTCATATGCAGTCTTCAGCAGCATAACATCTGATCTGATTTGAGGCTCCATAGAATTCCAAAGCCACTACCTAACTTGGGTATCTTCCTTGATCCATTCTGAGTTTGTAGCATCAGCAGGCTCCTCTTCAATATACTTCAGCTTTTCCTTGAAATCATATAGGTCTGGACATCTGCAGACCACTGAAGATAATTCTTCCCATATAACTTGCTGGTTGTAATGGAAGTACCACCAAGGAGATCAGCAATAGACAAAGTATTGCTGTCAGAAGAAACTACCCCTTTCCCTTTCGCCATGAGGAAAGAGGATGGAAAACCTTGAGTAGAAGAGAGAGAAAACACAAAGGGTGACGATAAACAGATCAACACGCTGATTCACAGGTCCCAATTATCGAATGATCTGCATACCATGTTAAAGTATATGAATGCAAGAGAGGATAATTAGGAAGAAAGAGGGTGAATCAATCCTTGTTCACCGTCCCTACTTGATTGCTTTTATAGAAGAAAATAGTTACAACAATCCCCTGATTTCTCGGGACAAGATTTACATAAAGTAGGAACTCATATTTGAACACCTAAGTTTCTAAGGACTGGTCAATATGACCTGTACACCACATGGTGTAACATACAATATATGTAATGTGTTTCTCAACATCCTAACACATTCCAACACTACATATTTTGGTACGAGGACATGAATCATTAACCACACTTCCACTCAGGATGTACCACTTAAATATTTGAATCACTCATTTTTGCATGTCCTTTAGCCCTTTGGACATTCTCTGCCCTTTTAAACCATTACAAAAGTAGATATCTCATCCTTTCAGCCATGCACATCATGTCTTCCACTATTTTCAAAATAGAAGAGCACAAAACTTAATTTCTCCATGTTGTTCAGTTGTGAAGTGAAACACCCCCGGACTTGTGATATTAACTCAATCATATCAAACTTCAAAAATACAATAAATTAAAAATTTTACTAAAATTTTCCATATGGGGTTCCCAAAGTGTCTCTAACAATAACAGCTGGAAAAAAAAAAACTTAAAAAACAAAATTTATCAAAAATGAATATGCAAATGAGCATTTGTTCTTTTGCCATAATTGTGAGAGACCCATTGTTAAAGAACCTCCAAAGAAAGTTTTAGTGTAATCTTCATTTATTGTGCTTCCAAGCTCTAATACGATCCGATCATGATTTTGTTAATGCATATTCTCTGGCCTGGTCTAGTTTTAGTCATCTAAATTACCCGGGATCCAAGGGTGTTACATCAGGCATATGAAAGTTTCATTTTTAAGTCATTTCTTATAACCTCCATCCAAATGCACCTCCGGCTTTCTGTTCTCCTTTCCAAACCGAGGCATTCATCATATACTACATGGCTTGTTTCTGTTAAACTACTGGAATTGAATTATCATCTTCTAAGTCTGACCCTTTATTGTTCTTGCATCAATATCACATTTTGCAGCCTAAAACTCCACCTGTCAGCCCCTACCCTGAATGCACTATTCTTTTAAATGTTTAATATAGCATCCATCAAAGTCATTGCCATTTACCAATGGCCGATGCCTATTTCACTTTACTTGCTTGATCTCGGTCAGCCTGATTATAAGTCATGATCTGAATTATTACATGTGCCAACTTTAACTTCCATTGAATGCCATGAGAAACAGGTAGCAATTACAACTATTAAGAAGTCTTAAGAGAGTTTTAGCTGATGTGTGTCCTCTGCTTATTCAACTTAGACATTGTTCAAGCGTCGGTAAGTCATGCTTCGGAATATCAGAAGTTTCATTATGTAGTTTATATATGTTAGTTAGGTTCAAAATCAGCAGTTTAATTCATCTGTATATGTCTGACGTCCGCAGTTAGGAGCCCAATCAAATCTTCAGGTTTGAAGTCCATTAACATTACTCATCCCTTCCAATCATCTTTAACCATCATTGGTTTCAACCCATTAACCAATTATTATAAATGCCCATGTTCCTAACATATTCATCACATTCCTATACTAATTACAATTTCCACCTTCAGAATAGCCTTTTACAATAAATTCATTTTGCTAGGTAATATTTACATGCCATGAAGTCTAAGGTGAAGAAATTTATTATTAATCGAGTATTCAACAACTACATCCAACACCAAAGCATGCCAAAATTTTATATTAGCACATTAAAATTATCAGCATGTGAGAACATCTTCAGATAAAAGAAACAGTATCAAAGACTCCGCTAACTTGACATAGAGAAGAATTATTACGGGCAAATAAAATTACCCCTTTGCTTTATTCTATTCCTCAACAAGAATGCAAGGATGGCCTAATCAAGAAACCAGATTCTTAAGAACTCTTTCTTAAGATTCACAAGCAAATTCTTTGCCTTGTTTAAATATTTATAACGATTTTAATGGAAAAATCTCTTTCTTTAATAATATAACCTCACTATCTAATGTTTTTCTTTTGATCTTAATAAGCATAAATCTAAATGAACGTATAAGCTAGTCTCTTGTTTGTCAATATATTTCCCTCTATTAGGCATATGTCTTTGACATGAAAGAACAGTGAGACAAAAGGTGCCATGCATCCCTTTTTCTTTCTTTATCATGTTTACCAATATGGTACATTTACTATTATTACTGAAGTCGTCAAGCTAGTTTCTCATTATAAAATTGTTATTAGTAGTCGTGATTGCTTATTAGTGTCAGTTATATAGGGGTGTATAAGTTCCCATGCCAAAGATTAAAAGTCAGATATCAAACCTACTCCACTGTTTTTCTTCCTCTGTTTTTGGGCACTTTTACATTATTTTCACATTTTTGTTGATTAATTGGCCACGCAACGCAACCAAGAAGCTTTACTAAAAGCATTATATTCTTTTCTCCTGAATAGAACTCCAGTTAAAAACCATTATCTCAAAACGTGGGCCATGACTCTAGCCACGAAAATCTTGATTTAAGGCATTTAAGGAACTAGAAACTATTGCCAACATTGTGGAGTGACCATTCACATGGAACACATGATCTAATCAAATTCAACCCGCCCATTTTTCGTACAAACCTCTTAAAAAAAAGACGGCATTAACAGAAGGAAAACAAGAAGCGTTGCACTAACCCACAAAATATCTTTCTTAATGTCAATTCGAAACATAATCGGACTCTCAATTCTACAAACAACAGTACCAAGTAGCATAAATTTGGAAGGGTGCATAAATATTGAAAATCAATAGGGACTCGACGGACCACCAAGAACTTAAAAACAGTGCATCAAGGCAGTCATAGCTCTAACCAGACCAACAAAATTTCTTTAACATAATTACAATTAATACAACACAATGGAAGATAAATAATGATTAAAGAATAGTGGGAAAAAAGAAAAAGAAAAGAGCATAACCTGGTAGACGAGGATGCCGATGAGGGACATGAGGGAGAAGAAGGAGACGAGCCAGACCAGGACAGCTCCCATCACCTGCCTTCGCTCCAACCCGACCCACAAACCTTCAAAAAGACCAAAACGCCTGCCTCTCTCTCCCCTCGCCGGCTTCCACCTCCTCCCGTGGATTCTGCTAAGTTTGGGACTAGATCACTTCCATTTTGACTCTTTTTCGTCTTAAACCCGATGGGTTTGGAAGTTTGGTATTTTCCCAGGTAAAAAACTCTTTTACCATCGTTGATCTATCTATAATAATGGATTTATTTAATTCGCTTGTTTATTTACCTATCAATCTATCACTCTACCCATGCTAAATAACATGTCCTGTCATTCGAGGATACACCAAATATAAATCTTAAATTTATAGATAAGGCTAAAAGATTGGAAACAAATTCTAAGTAACATAAATATTAATTATAATGGAAAAGTATTAAAGA
Organism: Piper betle; assembly: GCA_033002965.1. Classification (NCBI taxonomy): domain Eukaryota; kingdom Viridiplantae; phylum Streptophyta; class Magnoliopsida; order Piperales; family Piperaceae; genus Piper; species Piper betle. The sequence continues at coordinate 7,980 of JAURVB010000635.1, forward strand.
ATTTGAAATAAATCCTATTTATGATAAAATAATAATATTTTTAGTAATAAAAAGATAATATTATAAAATAATTAAACGACGTATAATAATATTAAAAGTCCTATGTTTTATATATTAAATATATTGTTTTGTTAAATAATAAAATATGATATAATAATTTAATATCTTATATACATATTTAAAATTTTAAAAATATTAAACATAGATACGCACGATAAACATGTTTTGTCTACCCATTTACATTAATTAAAGTGTTGAGGTTTTTTTCTGTTTTCCTTTCATTATGCTTTAGCATTTTTTACGTCATGGTTAGTTATAGCTCAATAATAATTTGATGAGCCTCTTAATATTTAATTAATTTGAAAGTAATAATATTATTATTATTTATTAAAAAAGGGTTGGATTATAATTCTGACCAAATTAGAATTTTAAAAATAATAATAAATTTTAATATATTTATAATTATACTATAAAATTAAATTTTTTTACTTAATAATATACACTTAATTTTAATTTTACATATTTTATATATTTATTTATTTACATATTGTTATTTATTATTAAAAAAAACTTAGTATAATTTTATTCAAATTAAAATTTTTTGAAAAAATAACTTCTATTTAGTTATTAAAAATTTTCACTTATTAAAATTAAAATACCTTTAATATGTGTATACAACTATGTTTTTTCTTAAAATTAAATAAGAATTCATTATTTTTATTTAAAATAATATAGTAATAACTTTAAAATTAATTTTGTGTATTCTTAATATATATTATTAATAAGTTTAAAATATATTTTGGACATTGCATGGGTCTTTGGCTAGTCTAAAAGAAAAATGCTACACCTACTTTCTCCACCCACAATTCTCCACTTACATCCTCTTATAAATACTTAAGCTAGATTTTCTGAAATATAACTAACACCTATTGTTGTTTTATAATGTGGGTAAAGAATGTCAGGATAGCATGAGCTTATTTAAAATTTATTAATAAAAAATATTAAGAATATACAAATTAATTTTAAATTTATTATTATATTATTTTTAAATAAAAATAATGAATATTTATTTAATTTTAACAAAAAATAGTTGGGTACAAATATTAAAAGTAATTTTAGTAAGTAAAAAAATTTAATCACTAAATAGAATTTATTTTGTTGAAGATTGTTAATTCGAGTAGGATTACACTCTTAAGTTTATTATGTAAATAAATTAATATACATAATCTATAAAAATCTAAATTAAATATATATTATTAAGTGGCAAGCTTTAATTTGATAGTATAATTATAAATATATTTCTACTTTTTACTAGTAAAGATGCTAACAAGTCAAGTTTGAATTCTGTTGATGTTCGGGTCAATTTCGTACAAGTTAAGTTTTACACGAATCAAGTAAGCACAAGTGCGAGCAATCTTACGTTTAGCTTGACTCGACTCAAAACTTGATAATTTACATTAAAAACAATAGTTTATATAATTTGTATACATGTATTTACATAAAATTTAAAAAATAAATAAATACAATTATATTAATGATAGTTTTACATGATAATATAACATTTTTTTCCAATTTGGTATATAATTGGATCAAAATTAAACTATTTAAAATTTCATAATTAATTTTACTTGAAATTTTCAAGAATATATATATATATATATATATATATATATATATATATATATATAAAGAGGAAGATGTTGCTATGTGCTGCATCAAAATGCAGCCCATAGCAGCGTATTTGATTGTGGGCCGTTGAATGAAAATCCAACGGCCCACACTCTTTTTTTTTAACCCTTTGCCCCCCTCCTGCAATTCACAAGTCCGATCGAATAAAGTTTTTATTACTAAAATACCCTCCCATGTTTCTTCCTTGTTTGTTTTGGTGCGCCACCCCTGCCGGCGACCTTGCCACCGACTGCCCACTGGCTAACAATGTCGCCGCCTTGAGGCTGGGTGGGCTTGCTAGGAAATGCCCGGCGCCAGGCAGGCTGGCGTGGATAGCCGTGAGTAGGAGGAGCAACGCGGGGAGGGGGGACCGTTGCAGGTGAGGACGGGCCCAGGGGGTTGGTTAGCACTCCTATTTACGTGATAAGAATCCAAGTCTGAACCACCTCCATCCATAATCTATCTATAATTATGAATTTATTTATTTATTTTTATTTACCTATCAATTTATCGCTCGACCCTTGATAAATAACATGTTGAATCATTCATGGTTATAGCAGAGACAAATCTTAATTTTACATATAAATATTTGTTGAATAATAAAACAAAATATAATAATTTAATATCTAAGAGATAAATTTAGATTTCAAATATATTCTAATTGTATAAGAAGATAAAGTATAATAATTTGATGTATTTTTTTATTTTATTTATCTTTTCACTGGTTGAATCTCCTATTTTTCATTACAACTTCACTTACCTTTTATTAATAAAAATAGTAAAATAAAAAACTTGGCAATATTTTAAGAGTATTTTAAATTAAATTACCAGCACCATGCGAAGAGTTATATTTGAAACTTATTACTAACTAGCCACTTACCCATGTAGTGCACAATATTACATGATTTTAGTTATTACTATTCTTGTACGTGACTATTCTCAAATAATTAAGATTTTAATATAATTTTAAATTGACTTAAAATATAATATACTTTAATTAAAAGGTTTAATATATTATATCTATTTAAAAATATATGAATATATTATTATTTATTAATTCTTCATTCATCAACTTTTAATTTCATAAATCTATTATATTATTCAATCAAGACAAATACGTACCTTGGTTTAACAGATTAAAACGGACATAGATATAATAAATAAAATAGATACAATCTTCGACTTTGGATATAGTCATATCAGCTATATCCGACCCAAACACATGCCTAGGCACAACTAAGTGAGAATACGGCTATAATTAATAGGAATATCGTAATGCTGAATTCGGCCACGTATGATAGAAAGATTTAAGGCGTAATTATTTAGGATATTTTGCCAAACTACCATGCAGTTTAGTGGATGCAAGCTAATTTATGAAGATTATGAAGAGTGCCTTCGCTCTTCTCTACAAATTGTGTCATGGATTATTCCATCGCTACTAAGTAAAAGAAACGATAATAGTTGGCGACATACCTAAACTGGGAACGTGAAAGTCTTAAGCTAGTAATTATGAGAGCATTCAAGAGCCATGTGTGGGCAGAGAAAACAATAATTAGTAGTCATAAACATCCATATACTACTTGGAACAGAAATCTTTCTTTCCTTTGGGCATTCCCTTCTGCATTTTGTGATGTGATCCAGAAGACAAAGATCCAGAATTTGAATTGGCGTTGTATTCAAAGTCAGTAACACTACTCCCAGGTAACAGCCAGTTTTTGATCCAATATATAATGACCCAATGAAGAGTAGCAATGCTAACAATTTGTCAAAAAAATATGTTCACGAGTAATTAAAGTTCAATTCAGGATAATTCCGTATTTGCTGCGCCGATCTTCCTTGCGTGGGAACATAACCTCCTAAAAGAAGGGCAATAATGAACTGCACATACTAATACTTTCAAATGATTGGATTGTGGAAGAGAAAATCTAGCTTTCAATTCTGTTTTATATTTTCAACTGGAATTCTGTTAACATATCATTGTGGAACAAAGATATCATTTACTGTAAGCATATTAGACTGTAAGTTGAGGCCAACAATATGACTTTGACCTGAAAACAGGAAGGTATACTCGTGTTAAACAATTTGCTTGTGAGATCACGATTGAATAATTCTGGGTTTCAAATTAATATACTGGAATGTTTCACAAGAACACGACGATTCTTACCTTATCTCCAATACCACTGTTGAAGCAACGACAATCTATTCCTTAGAATTGCAAATAAAGTGCAGAAATATGTTAGTAATTACTGGCAGAATTAGTTCTTATGAATGCAAGCGACCCACAGCGAGAATCACTCACTTGGTGATAAGAGTTCATGATTAGTGCCATGCAGAGTGGCAGGAGAAAGTTCCAGTGATGATCCCTATATGTTGCTTTCTGATGCCCAACCTTTCTTCTCTAGTTGTAGTCGCAGAGCCTGAAATATAGAAATGTTTACCAAGTCAAGCTCAGTGGTCGTACGTAGATAAAATACTAAGCCATACCTGCCTTTATTCTTTTCCGGTTGATGTCAAAATCAAAGCTTCCACTGCGAGATGCGGATCTGTACTCAACTATTGATTTCTTAGCAGGAGGGAACCAAAATTCAACATCATCCACAAACTGTAAGGAACAAAATCAATTGATGAACATGAAGCAATAACAAATATAGCTGAAACTTACAATTGTACGCACGACTTTTCAAAGTGACTCACCCCTAAAATGGGACTCTTGTATTCAACATGTATGTAGTCATCTGTCTTCTCAACTATTTCTGGTGAATATTTATCTGGTTTTGCCGACTTAATCTGCAGATACCCAATCACAAAGGCTTTTATGTCTATTTCCTTCAGCAAATAAATAGTAGTAGGACTGTATTGTAGCACAAAGAAGAGAAGTTAATAGCTGCATACCACTTGAATTAGTTCAGCCATTGCATCATTCCTACTCACTGGTTTCGTCTTTCCCCTTCCCTCCACGGGGTTGTAATTCCTGCAACTAAAACGCTTCAATAATTCTTTGCCAAGCAATCTAAAATATAGGAATCACAATCTGCAAGGACATATGACTCTTATCATCAAATGCATTTTTGCTATTTTCAGAGACCAGCTTTCAAGAACCATAAATCCTAACAACCAAATGAGAAAGAACATAATGACAATAGTGAACTGAGCTAACACCTTTCAAACTTAAAATATTGCCTAAATTAAAATGCAAGAGATTTACCTCCTAGTCACCAAAGGAGTAAGAGAAATTTAGAACAGCACTAATCCAACAATCGACAAAGGTATACGGAGAATTGACAGGGAGATATCTAGAAAAATAATCAATAGAAGTTGGAAAATACCATGGAGGAGCATAATGTATTAGATCAGTAGGCGCTTCTGCAGTTGATATACAATTCTTTGTCGCAGGACATAATGCAAGTGTTTGAGATTTTTTCTGAACACCAAGGTAATTTGGCTTTGTACCACTGGAGTATAACATAAAAAGAAAAGAATATAGATTTAAAAAAAAAAAAACCCTTCAGTTCCATTGCCTCAGGAAAAAAAACAAAAAACACTCAATCCGGATGATGATTGTGTCGTCTCTTCTATCATAAAGTTCCATATCAAAGAATGCATTTTGTACCATATATTGATTGTGGTCACATTCAAATCGATGTCACAAAATCCATGGTACAAAGTGGCGGCTCAAAGCCAAATGCCCTTCCCGATGCAACCCTCCCAAGAAGCATGAAGTGTCTATTGTATACTTTCCTCTTTACAGTATAAGCAACATGAGATTATAATTTCTTGAGGAACTTTAATATTGTCACTTCCCGTTAAACAACTGAAGAGAAGGAAATATAGCTTACTTCTACATGGAAAACAATTCATTGTAAGATTAAATGATCAAAAAATACATTACGATAATGGGCATTGATATGGTATTTGCTTAACAATGAATGCAACGTTGCCAACATCCTACTTTGTCTTTAGACTCTGCCTATAATCAGGTTCCAAGCATTCCATTTAGCAAATCCCAAGTTTAAAAAAAGTGCGTTAACCATGTACAGAAAAAAAAATTTCGATAATAAACTTCTTCACTTCATAAACTGGCATACTATTACACCATAACACTGAATGGAAACACTTTAAAGCAAGAAAAATTACGAAATGCATTTAAAAAAATGAAATTGTGATCACAAAGAACATTGACATCAGTCTGGCAAATCCAATGGTTCATAAAAATACAGTTGAATTGGACATTATGAGTTGCTTCATCCAGTAGAGAAGCACATGAGCTTAAGTTGGTTTACTTCATGAAAACAATAGGATAATACGTAGTGTGACAAAAAATAGTATAACATTAGGCAACAGGTACCCATAAAAGGATGCTAATTACTTCAAAACATTAAATGTTGACCCACTTTCAATCCATGAATCCAAAAGCAAAAAGTTTTTTGTAGCTTAATTTTGGGAATAGACAACATAAGGGAAATAAAACATAAACAAGAAACACCATTATTTTTAAATTAATTAGAAGTTTTTTAATACCAATAGGATAATGCATACTACGACAAACAATAGGATAACATTGCTTTGGGGAAAAAAACGATGGGATAACATTGGGCTATGGGTACCCATAAAATGGTGTTAATTACTTCATGACATGAGCCATTATTGACCCACTTTCAATCCACGTACCCAAAAGCACAAAAGCTCTCTACAGTTGAATTTTGGGAATTGACAACATACGGGCAAAACCAAGAAAACAAGAAGCACCATTATATTGCTGAATTGATTAGAAACCTGAAGTTGAAGATGGAAGCCAGCACAGCAAGTTCGCTAGTCCTCAAAATAATTTCCCTACAAAAAAATTCACAAAAAATGAAAAGTGCTAACCAAACCGTCAGTCGTCAGGAAAACAAATGTGAATGCATAGAATTTGTTAAAAAAAAAACGAAAGAAAAAACAGACACCTCCGGTTAGCTTTTGGATTTGATTCCGCGCGTTGGGTATCCAGCAATTTGTTTCGGATTGGAATTGGAGGGAGGGAGTGAGCACGCACGAAGCCGGAGCGCATTAGCAGAGAAGAGGCCATTCGTCAACAATCCGACCTGCGACTTGCGACCTGCGAGCTGGCCTTTTAAGGCTTGCGGCGGCGTCTCGAGTTTGGCCGAGTCTTATAAGCTCGTGCTAAAATTTGAGTTTTTCACGTTGTAGGTGTGCACATGAGTGACATTACTTTGGAGGGCGTGCTATGCCGTGAATGTAGACAAAGTTGAGAGTGTTTGCACACTTATTATAATATCTAGATTTGCGATTTAGGGGTGGGTTAGACTTTAGGATCATCAATAAAAAAACATACTAAAATAGGCTATAGATTCAAGAAATCATTTTATAGAGTTACAATTTTATGTTTCAGAGTTTAAAATCATTAATAAAAAAATAAAAAATTAGCGGAATGCAAGTATTGACATATTTAAAAAATAAAAAAATTAATTAATTTTTAAAATACTTATCTTTAAAAATATTAATTAATTATTTTTTTAAAAAAATTATTAAGGTTCATAACCGCTACAATAATTAGGTCCGAGGCCTCTTTACAAGCCACTATGTCTATAATAATCGAGACAAAAAAGAGAAGGTATAAGTACTTTTAAAGAAGTAATTTATATTTAATATGATTATGGCCGATATCTATTGTAGTCAACATTGAGGGCTAAATTTGGCTATCAAACAATTCAAATTAATTATTGAACTAACTATTAGGTAAGGAAAAAGATGATTATAAAACATATTTTAGACTTTTTTTTTAAAAACTCACATCATCGATAGGAATAATGGTTTTCCCATACGAATAGGGAATAATACCATTTTTTTTTTGTAAAATTTTCTAGTTATAAATAGGCCGGCAGGAGGAATCTGTTAAATTTGAAACATAAAACCTGAATTGAGAAACAGTAAAAGAACCCACGAGGGAAACGTGGCAGTCTTTTTATTTTTTTAAACACATGACGGGTGAGCATGACAAGGATGTCAAAAAGTTTTCAGAAATCGCAACATATTTCCACCGACCATACAAAGACGTCTTCGAGCTAGACTTTCCAAAAAGGAGTACAGAATTGTCATCTTACAAATTTTAAAAGAGAATTAAGTCACTACCACCATTTAAAGGAGCCAGCTTTAAAGATAACCCTCATGTAAAATACTAAAGACCCAATTTGTTCTGAAGGTTTCCAGTTTTCATCTCTCCGTTCTTATTTTTTCGAATTTCTTTTTATTAGCACTCTTTTTTCTCGGCATTAGAAAAGCAGAGATAATAATATAGAGTATAATATAGATATTTAAGAAAAAAAGTAATTTTAACAACCAAAATATGCTATTAGGACTTAATAAATATTTTTTATGAAAACTATTAATCAAGCCTTCCTAGTTGGTAGTGACTTATCGTCACTCAAAGCGTTGTCTTGCTTATCACTTGCAGGTGGTATTTTTACCTTCTGGCTACCGGCACATGGATATTTGTTTGTTATCTGTGAACAGTGCTTGCGTTTGTTGTCTGCGTGCACCTATTAGGTTTTTTTTACAGCTTATACATGCGTGGCAGTGCCTTTTGTATTCATGTGACAAGTGCTTGCTCAATCGTTAATTAATTTCAAGGACTTTACCCTATTTTACCATTTAAAAATTTCACCTTCAAAAATTGGATATCTATTTTAATAGAACAAAAATTTAAACTATATTTAATTAAAAAGTAGTACACAGTACATCAGCCAAACGGTTAGAGATGATATTTTTAAAACGTATGCTAGTCGTTAAGTTCATTGTCAGAAGGTGATGGTGTTTTTGACCTTTAGAAACAAATTCTCCTCAAATCATTAATAGCTCATATTTACCTCTAAAATTGTATTATAGGTAATTAGTACCCTTTTTTTAAATTATATATACATATTTTACATTATATGCCGTGGTGTCTTTTTTCACATCCGCCCTATGCTTTTCACTTGTCTTTCGAGAAAAGATAAGATGTTGATACCTTGATTTATATAATTGTTTTAATGCTCTATATATATAGGCCACGACTTGTTCAATAATTATTATTAGGTTGTCTTTCCTCTGTAAATATATAAAATTATAATTTTATTTTGGCCAAAATTAAGATCTTGCATTAGTTGAAAAGAATAAAAACGATGCTTTTCTTCTTTGAGTTGTTGTTTTATTCCTATCTTTCATTCTACAGATTCTAAGACCACCCAAATGAATAGGAGCAGAAATGTCTCTCTAATTTTTAAGACAATTTTTTATTATCATTCACCCACCAATAATTACATCGAGATTTAGATATATCCTTAAGCACAACTTTCCGAATCCTAAAAGCACTCAAAGTAAAATTAATCATCACATTGCTCACCACTTTTATGAAACAGTTCACCAGCTCTAGATAAAAGATTAGACTCGCACCCAATAATTCTAGACTAAACCTTGCGAGTCAAATGCTCAAAATCCTTTTCGACTTATGGCGAGACCAAAGAAAACTCCTAGATGTAGGTTTCCAGACACAACGTTAACCATATTCAGTCTGTGCTGGAATAGTTTCTTAAATCTAGGGTGAACATTCTTGGAAAACAGATAAGAAGACTTACCGTGATTGATCCTTTGACCCGAAAGCTTTTTAAAACTTGCAAAATCCTCTTCAGATTGTCAGTCTGATCCATATTAGCCTTACAAAATTCTAACATATCATCAGCAAAAAGAGATGAGAAATCGGAGGGCCATCAGGAGCCACCCTAACCCCATCTAATCGCCTCTAACAGAAGCCTTATTTAACAATCTTGCCAGGCCATCCATCCCAATAAGAAATAAATAAATATGTTGAAAGAGGGACAACTTGACGTAAACCGTTAGATGGTTGAAAATAGCAGCTAAAGGAGGACTCCATTAAGCAAAAGAAAGAAAACGTAAAAGTAGGGTTTGGTATAAGATGCAGCACTTTGCTGTGCAAAGCCGCAGTAGCAAGTGTGTAATTAGTCTAACTCATACATATTTTTTCTTTAACCTCAGTATTGTCTATCAACTCCAAAGTATGACATGTTAACTACAAGCCATGATGTGGACCAGTCACGAACTTACTACACAGCTGGGCTATCGCAAGTGTTATACAAAAGTAGATATACACTACTCTATTAATTTACACCGATTTTCAGCAAAACCAAGAGCTTTTTCCGACTTTAAGATAGAGCCCTCATCCATTCTATCATAAGTCTTTGAATTAATTGAAGAGCTTTCTTAGTAATGCCTTTTCCCTTGTTGGACCACCAATCTCTAACGCTATCTGGATATGGTGGGGAATCTGGATATAGATATTGACAATATGACATTAATATTTTGGATTATATGTCACTGATATTTGGATTTAGATCATCTTGCAATCACTTTTGCGCAGCAAATTGCTCAACACTTCCTGTCACTGTGTTTCCCCAACTATGTTGCCCATCGTCGTGATAAGCTCATGTCTTCTTGCACTATTCATAAGGTTCCTTCTCAGATCAATGAAACACAACCCACGCCATCCACCTTCTCCTACGAAGCTTCCGATCATCGGCAATCTTCACCAGCTTGGTTCATTGCCTCATCGCTCTCTTGCTTCTCTCTCTCGGAAACATGGCCCTCTTATGCTCCTTCACTTTGGTAGTGTTCCCAACCTTGTCGTCTCTTCTGAAGAACTGGCTAGGGAGGTTTTCAAGACTCATGATCTCATCTTCTCTAATAGACCCAATTCTATTATTACCGATCTACTCTCATACCAAGGAAAGGACGTAGCTTTTTCTCCCTATGGGGAGTATTGGCGCCAAGTACGTGCTCTTAGTTATTCTTTTAAAATCTATCTACTTCAATCAACTCCTGAATATTAATACTTAGTCCCTGGTAGTGTATTGAATAACTTGTTATGTGCGGCATATAGGTGGTTCCGTAGTAGAGAGAAATTATAGTCCTAAAGATCTTAAACTATTTTTTTGATTTGTGGAAACGAAAATATGAGCGCTGTGGGAAGAAGGGGAGTAGAGTTTGAAGATAGAAATTGAGGATAAGGAATATAAAGGCTGGAATAAATCGACATAGGAGAAGATGACGAAGGAGTAAGATAGAAGAATCGGGAAAACTTGTATTTTTCATTCATTCCTCAAATCAATACATACATTTCCAAACATTTATACAATGCCCTTTTTTTACTTTTTTCTCTTTGTTTTTATCTTTTCTTCTAAGTCTAATTATATTTGCTAATTACATACCAAACCCACAATATATATGTATCAGAGAACAAGTTATGTTTTGACCCGTTCCGAAGGAGGCTAATTAACTGATTTCCTTTTTCTTTTATTGCCAATACATGGATATGAAAGTAATTGTTTTGGTGGCAGGTGAGGAAGATTAGTGTTGTTCATCTTTTGAGTCCAACGCGAGTGGAATCATTTCAGACTGTGAGGGAGGAGGAAGTGAGATTGATGATCAACGATATAAGCAGTACATCATCTGGGCCTATCAACATAGGTGAGAGGATAATATCTACCACCAACAATATAATATCCAGAGTGTCCTTTGGGAAAAGGTACTATCAGGAACAGGGCAGTGAAACAGGATTCCCTCAACTGTTAGCAGAGTTGTCAGCTCTGGTAGGGACGGTTCACATAGGGGACATATTCCCCTCATTTGCGTGGGTAGGAGAGCTGACAGGTCTTAATGCAAGACTCAGGAAGAGTTTCCATGAATGGGATGAGTTTCTTGAGAAGGCAATTGAAGAACACTTGGACCCAAAAAGAGTGGACATAGCTTATGGAGGCACGCAGGCTTTGGTAGACATTTTGTTCGACATTCAGAAGAAAGGGGAGCACGGCTTCACTCTTGACAAAGATGGTATCAAGGCGATTCTTATGGTAATTGCATTGTTTTAATCTTGTGTTATTGTTCAGATTTTTCATCTGTACTTGTTCTATTATCATAACATTTAGTATTTACCACCTCAAATAAAAAAAGGAAATAAAGAAACAACTTTCCTAGCTCCATGTACCATCAAAATGGGCGTGGAAAACGTAAAAGGTTACCTCAAAATATAAGACAAAACTTGTTTTTTTCTCCTTAGCGATTGTTTATATGGACAATACGCCAATTTTAATGGTACATGGTGAAAAAGATTTTTTCCTTTGTAGTGTAATTTATAACAATCTACCCTGTAGGACAATTTTGTGGCGGGAACAGAGACTATCTACAACACTACAGAGTGGACAATGGCAGAGCTCATGAGGCACCCAAGAGTACTCAACAGGGTGCAACAAGAAATTCGAGAAGTGGTTAATGGAAGAGATGGTGTAAGAGAGGATGACATCAAACAGATGGACTATTTGAAGTCAGTGGTGAAAGAAACATTTAGATTGCATCCACCGGGTCCATTGTTAGTCCCAAGGTTATGTAGACAGGAAGTTCAACTACAAGGCTACTCCATTCCTGCAAAAACAAGAGTCATGGTTAATGCCTGGGCAATTGGAAGAGATCCCAAGTTATGGGAATGTCCAGAGGAGTTCTTGCCAGAGAGGTTTATGGAGAACAATGCTATTGATTTTAGAGGCCATCATTTTCAGCTTATACCTTTCGGCGCAGGCCGGAGAATTTGCCCAGGAATTCATTATGGAATTGTAACCATAGAATTGGTACTGGTAAACCTTTTGTACTGGTTTGATTGGAGGTTACCTTATGGAGTTGGAGAGGAGCTTGACATGAGTGAAGCCTCTGGTATTGCTGTTAGAAAGAAATCCCCTCTTGTTTTGATTGCTAAGAAGCACTTTCATTAGTGTTGTTTGATGCATGTATCTGCTTCATTCAAGATTCAAGAAATTATGCCGGAAAATTGAAGCTCATTTTCACCTTATATATTTTCACCCAAGAATGTTTCGTAAATGCATATTCTACAATCCTGTTGATAAGTGATTTGTTTGGGAGGAAATTTGTTTCTTTTGTACTCTCTTTTGATGTGCTCTGATAGGTGCTTTCTTAATAAAGAAAACAAGAGTGGTTTGTTCACCTACCCTTGCTTTTGCAGGAATTTGTAGATGATTCTTGGTGCTCTTACTTATTTCTTATAGAAATGGATCATTATGTTATGATGATGGACTAAATATAGGATCTATATAACCAAACAGAATCTCCTTTCAAATTCAATAACAAAATTTATGTGGATGGTAGTTATGATCTAAATTCAAGAATAATTGCTTGAGGGATTATATGCTATAACGACACAATTCAAGTATTTAATGTTGCAGGATCAACTACAGAGATGAGCCAGAAACTAGGTTAATTGATGGCATTATGCAAGGCTTTCCACCTAGCAGAAAATTGGTTATATGGACCACCTCTATTTTGCTTTGATTGCAAGTTGATCATTGAATGTATAAATGAAAATTAAAATGTAAACTATTCTTGGATAAATTGCTATTTTCCACCACTACGGCCTACCACCACTGCTATCACACAACAATCCACAAATCACCACCACTGCTTTTGTAATACCATCCTCACTTTCCTCCCCGACCTTTACCTCACATAAATTCTTGCCAGAAAACCCACTTAAGAAGCACAATAAGAATGGCATTTTGAAGATGGGTAGTAGTCATGGTGGTTGTGGCGGTGGAAGTGGAAAGCAGCAATGGCACTGGCGGCCTCACCCACCGCTTATTGGCAAAGATGGTAGAATTTCAACAAAATGGGTTATTTTATAGTTCTTCTTCGTAATTTTTAAGTGAGTTTATACAGTTTTACCAAGTGGTTTTTCCTTTGTTGGGTTTATAGACAGGAGTAAACTTGTTTTATTTGTCAGGAGAGTTAGTGAATTTACGTGTGGACTAATCAAAATAGGCATTTTTTGGGGTACAAATTGTTTGAGAAAAATTCCCAAAGTTGGATATTGACAACAGCGAACGCAAGAAATGAGAAAATAATCCTTAAGAAATAAGATAAAATATAATTAAAAAAATAAAGATTTAACGTAAAAAACTCTCATTTTCTAAAGAGTAAAAAATTATGGGACAACAACGAATAATTCACTGCTTTAACTAAAGATTACAGTTATCAAATATATAGAGATGTACAAAAAGATTACTCATCCAACCTATACTTATTGAGATTACAATATTTCTCTATCCCAATACTCTGTATAAGATTGAATTAGTGAATAATATTAATCTTTCTTCTTATCTCTATATTCCTTTTCTATTTCTCTCTTTTTCTCACATCCTATCTTGTTTTTAGTATGAGGCAAATGAGTTCATATTTATAGAAATGTTTTGAGGTCTTTCATCTTCCATGGAAGAAGAAATAGTCATTTCTGTTTGGTATCCTGAGATTTCTTTAATATTTCGAGTGTGACAATGGCTACATATCATTAATATTCATAATTACAAATATTAACAATCTCCTACTTGGAGTCTGATTGGAACACTCTCGTCCTAATTCTTCCTCCAGTTGTTCGTCACATAAGTCTTTCACCTGCATGCTAGTGCAAGTTTACCAAAGTTGAGCAAAAACTCAACTTTTGTCCCACCACCGGTTTGGTCAACATGTTCGCCAGATTCTTTTTGCCATCAATCTTCTCCAACTTTAATTTACCTTCTTCTAATAAAGATATCATAAAATGATACCTCAACTGAATATGTTTGATCCTATAATGAAATATTGAGTTCTTGGCTAAATGGATTATAGTTTGACTATCACTGAACAACCTATAATCAACCTCATTAAAACCTAACTCATTCATTAAAGTTTTAATCCGAATACACTCCTTGCTAGCTTCTGTAGCAACCACATATTCAGCCTCAGTTGAAGATAGAGCAACTATCTTTTGTAATTTGGAAACCCAGCTCATCATGGTTCCACCATTGTAAAGATATATCCTGATGTACTCCTGCTATTGTCTCTATTTCCAACATGGTTCGAGTCTACATAACCTTGCACATCAATATTATCACCCCCCAAAACACAAACAAAAATTATAAGTTCCTTTCAAGTACCTGAAAATCCATTTCACTGGGTTCTTCATGAAACTGCTCATTACTCTCACTGCATGTGCAATATTTGGTCTTGTACTCACCATAGCATGCATAAGACTTCCAATAGTTAAAGCATAAGGCACCGTTTTCATGTGAGCTTTATCCTCATCACTCTTAGCATCTTGTTCTTTAGACAATTAAATTTTACTACTCAAAGTAGTAGTCACCGGCTTAGATTCATTCATGTTGAATCTCTCAAGCACTTTCTTCACATACCCTTCTTGAGATAACCACAACTTCTTGTTCTTCTTCTTTCAGGTAATTTGCATCTCAAGAAGTTGTTTTGCTTCACCTAGGTCCTTCATTGAAAAAGTCTTGGCTAACCTCATCTTGAGATTAAAGATTTTCTCCATACAAGTCCCTGCAACAAACATGTCATCTACATACAAAGTTAAACTAATGTAATTGCCATTATTAAACTTTCGTAGATATACACAGTGATCCGAATTGCTCCTAGCAAATCCATTATCCAACATAAACTTGTCAAATTTCAAATACCACTATCTTTGTGCTTGTTTGAGTCCATATAGACTCCTATTTAATTTGCACACCATATTTTCTTTACCATTGACTTCAAATCCTTTTGGTTGTTCTAGATAGATCTCCTCCTCCAAATCACCATGAAGGAAAACTGTATTTACATCAAGTTGTTCTAAATACAACCCCTTTACAACCACAATACTCAAAATAATTCTAATAGAAGTCATGTTTACAACAGGTGTAAATATATCATAAAAATCAATTCATTCTCTTCAACCAAAACCTTTGACCACAAGTCTTGCCTTATACTTTTGTACACCATCGGTTTCATACTTGACCTGATAAATCCATTTGTTTTGTAGAACCTTCTTTTTTGGTGGCAACTTCACCAACTCCCATGTATGATTTTTCTCCAATGATGACATCTCATTCTTCATGGCCAACTTCCACTTAAGATGAGCTTTGTCACTCATGGCTTCATCATAGGACTCTGGTTCTCCTACATCAGTATACAAAATATGTTGTACAATTAAATTTAATTTCTAAGTAGGCTTCCTGACCGTTGTGCTCCTCTTTAGTTCGGGAGTAACAACTATCTCTTGTGGTGGCTCTGAATCAACAATTTCAACTTGTGCATCAGAATATTCAGAATTCGATTCGTCATCATTTGGTTGATTAGCCTGTGACTCACATTCTTGTTCGATCTTCTTAGAAGATAATTATGCCACATCACTTGGAACAAATTATTGATTTTTAGCACTTTGTATCTCTTCATCTATCTCATCAAGCTCCATATACTCTTTTTCTTTGGACTACTCACTCTTTTCTTTCTTCCTATCTTTGTACATGCACTCTTCATTGAATACAACATCCGACTTTAAAACACCTTGTTCTCGAAATCCCACATCTAGTAACCATACTCTTTCTTGATTCCCTATCAGTATGTGCATCTGCAATACAACCAAAGACCTTAAGGAAAAGAGTAGTCTATATAAGATGCTTGATGAACTTCGGTTGATTAGATAGACAACAACTGTATCTACATTGGCACCCCAAAGATGCAAAGGGAGTACAACATGAAATCTCATGTTTCTCGCTCGCTCTAGGATGGTCCTGTTCATTCTCTCCGCCACCCCATTCTGTTGTGGTGTCCTTAGCATTATCTTGATCCTTTTAATTCCCCCCTTTCACAATAGGAGTTAAACTCTTTATTGCAATATTTTCTGCCATTATACGACAGAAGACATTTCAATCTCAAACCTATTTTATTCTCAACTCAGGCTTTCCATCTCTTGAAAATGCTAAAGACTTCTGATTTTTTAATAGTGTAGATCCATGTCTTCCTACTAAAATCATCAATGAAGGTAACAAAATAGAAATTACCTCCAAAATATTTACCATGGGCTAGCCCCCAAACATCTATATGAACCAACTCCAACCTTTTGGATTTCATCTCTCGCCCATCCTTTATGAGGCTAACCCGTTTCTGTTTACCTAAAATAGTCTTCATAAAAACCAGAGTTAGGATCAATTATACCTATTAAAACCTTCTTGAAATGTAAGATCCTCATCCCACTCTCACTCAAGTGACCAAGCCTTCTATGCCATAAAGTTGATGCATCAATCTTCTCAGTGGCCAAAGAAACAAGTGGATCTACCTTGGTAGACAATGGGTAAAGTGTGCCCATCGCTTTCCCTTGATCGCCACCAATGCTCCATTGCTGAACTTCCACTGATTATTTTTGAATGTGATCCTATAGCCCTCTTGGTCTAGCTTGTTAAGAGATATAAGATTCTTCTTCAATTAAGGTGTATACCTAACCTCCTTGAGAATAAGTTTACCTTCAATTAAGGTGTATACCTAACTGTTAGAGGCTGATGACTTCTTATAAACACCAGTTAATGCCTCACGATTGTCCGTTTGGACATATTAAACAACACCGACCGTATTAAGCACAATTGGACGATAGCTAAGGCTCACTTATGTTAACATCGCTTGTGGCTTGGTACCTACAAGCTGTTGATGTAGTTGTTTCTTGTATAGATGATCCTCAATCTGCATCCTCCACCATTGATAATTTGTTCCATCAAATTTCTCAATCTTGGAAGTGTCTATCATGACTCCCACTCAAATCAAGATCTGATTGAATGAAACCCAAAATTCCCATAGACGGTGCCAATTGTTGAGAAAAATCCCTAAAGTTGGAAATCAACAACAACGAACACAAGATATGAGAAAAATAATGCCCGAGAAATAAAAAACACAACTAAAAAAATAGAGATTTAACGTGAAAAACTCTTCTTTTTCGAGAGTCAAAAACCACGGGACAACACCGAATAATTCACTACTTAAACCAAATATTACAGTTATTAAATATATAGAGATGTACAAGAAGATTACTCACCCAACCTATACTATTGAGATTACAAAATTTCTCTATCTCAACACTTTGTATAAAAGTAAACTAATGAATAATATTGATCCCTTTTCTTATCTCTATATTTCTTCTCTATTTCTCTCTTTTTCTCTCACATCCTGTCTTGTTTTTAGAATGAGGCAAATGAGTCTATATTTATAAAGATGTTTTGAGGCCCTCCATCTTCCATGGAATAACAAATAGTCACTTCTGTTGAGTATTTCGAAATTCCTTTAGTATTTCGAGTGTGACAATGAACTACACATCATTAATATTCATAATTACAAATATTAACACAAAAAAGTGGGGCATGGCCAAAAATTTCCCACCTTCCTAGCTGGGATAAAAGTGATTATAAGGAGGAGCACTCTAAATGCCTAGAAGTTGGAATATAATCGAAAATATAGATCTTTGTTTGATCGTCCTTTTCCGGCCTCAAGACAAAAATGTACTATCTTCTATACTTATCTAATAACAAGGTTTTTTATGCCAAGTGGATAATCTAATATATCGCCATATATTTTTATAAAATAGGAAAGTTTATATATTGTAGAGAAATTAAAACTATGAAAACTGAAACTAGGAAAATTAAATGTTCTAATAAAATAAGAAAGCCGAATATTATAGACAAACTAAGAAAATTAGGTTTTCTAATAAGTGGATATTACGCCAAGTGGATAGTTTAATATATCGTCATGTATTCTTATGAAATAGAAAAGTCTATATATCATAGATAAACTTGGAAAATTATGTGTTCTAATAAAATATATAGGAAAGCCTAATACTATAGGAAAACTAGGAAAATTAAGTGTTCTAATAAAATAAGAAACTGCAATTTTATAGAAAAATTACAAAAACTAAAACAAGGAAATTTAGGAAAATTAAAAATTAAAAATTAAAAATTAAGGATAATTTTAATAAGGAATTTTTTCTTTTAAATATGAACACATAAAATAAAGCAGTGATAAAAGGCCATAATTGATAATAGCCAAATAACAATTTTTTCATTCTTAAATTGCATAATTGTCTACTAGGAAAACAATGTTAGAATATAGTTTCAAATTAGCATTAACTATTTTGTTCTCGTGAGAAGAAAATTTGTAGCGAGTAAAGCTGAGACAAATATATGATCAATTAAGAAAACTAAAACTCAAAAAACATAATTAAGCCAAGTGGTTAGTTTTATAGATTGCCATGTGTTCTTATGTAATATATAAATATAGGAAAATTATGATTTAATATAGATCCATGTATTTTCATATATTAGTAAAGCATATATATATATATATAGTAAAACTAGGAAAACCAATAATAATCATACTTGCATCCATAGTTTTTAATATCTAAGAGGAAAGCTTATATATTAGAGTAAAACTAGAAAAACGAAAATTAATTATACTTTCATCCATAATTTTAAATATTATTATTGATTATCATCCGTAGCTTGAACGGTCGAACCAAGATTAACCACACTATAAGATTATAAATAAATTATTTTATTAATATTAAAATTATGTTTCTTCATCAATATTTTATTAAATAGTGGTTAAATACCATGATTTTTAACAGAAAATCAATTTTATGAAAACTTCAAATTAAGAAATCAGGTATGATTTAAAATGGTGTAAAGACATGAACCATACCAGATCTCAAGGCAATACGTGATAAATCGACTACTTATGGATAGTATGATACGATATTTAAGACTATAGTTTCATCTAACATACATATAACTATGCCAAACAAATAGTTCAATATATTGTCATACATTCTTATATAATTAGAAATTATCGGAAAACTAGGATTTATAGCCGGCACAAGTATATTTCGTTTGATTGGTTGAACCAGATTTGCTGACATTGTAGAATTAGAAATAAAATGTTTTATCAAATATTAAAAATGTGTTTTCATCAATATTTTATTCAATACAGGTTAAAATACCACTATTTTCAATGAAAAGCAACTTTTTTGTAAAAATTTTAGATCACAAAAACAGGTATGATTTAAAATAGCACAAAGGCATGAATTGTAATGGATTTCAAAGCAATGTACATCTGGTATAACTAGATGGCATGATGAAATATTTATAACTATAATTCCATTTAAATAAATACATATAATTACATTAAGTGGATTGTTCAATATATTGTCATTCGTTCTTATATAATAGAAAATATAGGAAAATTAGGGTTTAACATATCATCATGTGATCTTATAAAATGGGAAAGTCTCATATATTATAGTAAAACAAAAACTATAAAATTGGAAAGTCTCTTATATTATAGTAAACAAAAAACTAAGGATAATTAACATATTGATTAAGACTAATTATAGGAAAGAGAATACCTATATTTAATCTCAACAAATTAAAACATTTCACGATTTTGTAATAGAAGAAGGTCTAAATAACTTAACCATCAATAATCAATATGCCAAGTGAATATCTTAATATATTTTTATATAATAAGAAAGCCTTTATATTTATTATAGTAAAACTAGGATTAAATATATTACATGTGTTCTTATATAATAAAAGGCATATTTTTTATATAAAAACTACAAAAAGAATACCCATATATACTCTCTACACTTGAAGACACTTCACAATTTGAAATAGGAGAATGCCGCAAAAATATAATCACCGACAACATAACGATTTATAGCAAGTAGATGTTATATTTGTTTCGACTAGTTGAATCGTGTTCAACCACATTATAAAATTGCAAATTAAATATGTTATTAAATATTAAAAATGTGTTCCTTCATCAACCTTTTATTAAATGCTAGTTAAAATAATTTCATATATATATATATATATATATATATAGAGAGAGAGAGAGAGAGAGAGAGATAGAGAGAGAGAGAGAGAGAGAGAGAGAGAGAGAGAGAGAGAGGAAAGCATGTATATTAAAGTGAAGATTGGAAAACTAAGATTAATTGTAGTTTCATCCATGATTTTAAATATCAAATTGATTTTCATGTCGAATTTATAAATGACACAAGGTATGTTTGGATCCACCGATCGAATTGGGTTCAATTATACTATAAAATTATAAATAAAATATTTATAAATTATTAAAATGTTTTTATTAATACTTTATTAAATGCCAATGAAAATACCACAATTTTCAATAAAAAACCTTCTTTTGTTAAAATTTTATTAAAATAAGTACAATTTAAAATGATACAAAGCGATGAACCTTATCAAATTTCAAGGTGGTATGCGGCACATAAGGTAGATTAGTAGTTGCAACTGTCGTTTCATCTAAATATATATAATTATGCTAAGTTGAGAGTTTAGTATTGTAACGACCCGGCCCAAAGTACAACGTAATGGACTACATCTTCTCTTTAAAATGTTAAAAGAATGGTTAACCAAGTCAAAAGATCTATAGTCCATTCCTACTTATAAACATGATCTTCTCCCGGTAAGTATTAGATGTGGGACTAAGTTGAGGGATCTCACAATCCACCCATCTTAGGAAATTTCGTCCCTGAAATTCCTACACTTAGCCCGTTGCTAACCCCAGCCCATGACCTTCTTTGGCCCGTGACCGGTAGCCTAGCCAACGTTGTAACACCCACTTTCGGCTCACCCGTGAACCGACCCGGAAATGTCACCGGCGACCGAACCGTTCGTTAATCTACTAGGTTCGGTTAAGCCGACCTGGATCTGCTCTCGGCGTCTCAAGATGGAGATGCAAATATGAAATGCATGAATGGGAACGATTGGGTTCTAACGGAGTCCTACATGCATGCTATGATGTACAAGCAAAATAAGACCATAAACAACAAATTTTTGAGAAACATCAAAAGAAAAGGGTATATACATATTTTATGAAAATACGATAACACATAACAATCTACCATAACATTCAATCATTATCTCATTCGTTTTTACCTGAGCCGAGTCTGAACTCCAAGGCTCCCTACTCATTCATATTTATCCGTTCGTTTCATAACAAGTAATTCATTCAAGCAAACACATCAAAATTATCATTCACATAGCATTAACACATCATTATTATACATTACACGCGGCAGGTACATGTGTGCGCGGTTCCGTGCTGCTCCTCCGCAGTCCCGACAGCTTTCATCGCTCGCATTCCTCACCTACATATATATAGAAAAACCGTCAGTAACGAGTGTTACCGGCCCGAAAAATAACTAATATCAATCTGGCACAGGAGAGCAAACTCTCCTGTTGAATGAAAACCATACACTTCCTCAAGAACTCTCATCAGGGCACGTATGGGAGCCGTCGCCCTCGGGTCGACAGCGTCCCCCTTTCTATCTCATTCTCATACCTTGGCCATTTCTCTATTGCTTCTCGCATCAAATCTCATTCCTTTCCGCCCTCTGCACCTTCCATATTACTCCTGGCCTTGAGCACGAAGGCCGAGCACTCTCAGGCAGTCGCCTTTAGTACCCTTTGAAACCACAAGTCTAGACATGCGCTGCAATGCAGTACCCGTGAACCTCCACACTTCTCCGGGTTTGAGGAACTCAAAGGTGGAGTTGTCAGGATCCCTCGGGAATGAAACGGCTCGTACACCATTCCAGAGCCCACTATCGACCCACACGTGCCCGCTCGCGTAGCACGGTAGTCGGATTTCCCTCATTCAATCTCTCACAAAACGCGAAAACTATACATATATATAGGTCTGGGTTGGGATTTATACAATAGGCCCGAAGGCAACGTGAGCTGGATCTGAAGTTCGAAAACAAACTCGAGGGATCTCATCCTCGAGGGTTATTAATCCGGAAAAGAACTGTTGGCTAAATGGCCCGAGTTAAGTGGGATCCGATAAAACGCCACTTAACTCGTCCTGCACATGATAAATCAAATACACAATAGAATAGCGTAAAAACAGAGAACGAGTCCTAAACGGACCTGGTAGAAGCTCCAAACGGGTCCACGCGCCTAGGCGGCGAGCTCCTACACCGTACCTACACAATCAAGCTAAAAACTAACGCCCACATGATGAATCACACATCCTATAGCATGCACACACAATCAACACAATCACGCATCAATCAACACACATCAACCTATATCAATTCTAGCAAGTCTACTTAGGTTAGTTTGCATTAGATCATGATCATTACCTAGTTACCCTAATTGGTTTCTTAACCTCCATTTTTAACACCACTTAATCAAACAAATTTCATATTTTATCCTTAATCAAATCTACATTTATATATATTATTATAACACACAATTCACCAATCCTAGCATGCAATTCTAATAATCAATACTTTCAATTAATTAAGTTAAAATAAATTATACCTCGCGTCGTCGAAAATCGGCGACGGCTAGGGTTTCCGTTTCGCGGCTCGAAACTCGAATTCGGCACCTAGCGGCGTCCGAAGTCCGATCAGATTGGACCGGGTGCGTTCGGCGGATGATCCGGCGAATTTCCCAAGAATCCAATTTTCCGCGGTTCCGGCGGTTTTCCGGCGAGTGTCGGCGGTTTTCCGGCGGATTCCGACGGTTTTCCGGCGATGATTCGGGACGGGGCAATCAGGGGGTCTATCGGCACCAGCTCGACGAGCTCGGTCCAATGGTGGTGTCAAACAGGGTAGCCGAGGCGGCGATGGCCGTCGACGGCGGCGTCGAAAACGGGCGACGGCGGCGGCGTGCTCCGATCGGGGCTCCGGCCGGCCTCGACGGCGGTCGGGATGATGGGGGAAACGTCGGCGACGGCGAGGGGGTGGTCGTCAAGGTCACAGCGGCGGCGGCGCGGCCCGGACGGCGGCGGAATCCGGCTCGAAGTGGCGACGGCCGAGGCGGTTTCGTGGGGCGATTCCGGCGTCGTGGCGGCGAGACGGTGGCCGGGGTTGGTCGGGGCGGCACGGCGACGGCACGGCGGGGCGGGGCGGCGTCGGATCGGCGGCAGTGCGGCGTCGACAGCGGCGGCGGCGGCGACCACAGTGGGCGGCGAGGGTTTGGGATGGGGAAGATGTCGGGAGGGAGAGAAATACCCTCAATGGCAATTTCGTAATTAAGTATTGACTCGATTCCTACTCGAGTCAAAATAATAACTAGTTCGTAATAAATTCTAAAAAATCTAGAAAAATATGGAAAAATTCCATAAAATAAAACAAACACAACAACATCCAAATGGCATGCTCTATAACTAATAACCCACCCGAATATAATCCAACGCGTCCTAATGCGTTATTCGGCCTAAAACTATTTCTACGATCAAACAATAAATAGCAATCAATACTGCATACCTCCATATACTCTGATAACCCATTTTTCATCATCTTTCAGGCGTTATCATCATACACTTCGAGCATACATGACCCTCATCGCTCATAACTCACGGCTGGCCTCAACTCAGCTCGCGGTCCATGAAGCTGACTCGACTCGAACCAACGGTTGAACCGACTGGTTCACTCCCGTAAAACTCTGACTCGAGTCACGGGTTTTACATATATGTAGACGCACACAATGGTGACCGTTGATGATAACGATGATCCTTGAATGTTTCTTTAAATATGTTCGTAAATGGTGGACTCAATACCCGCTCTTATCATAGATTGAAATTCAAAGACTTGAAATTGACTTGATAGATTGACTCCAAGATCGACTTGGTAGGTTGACTCGCTAACTTGGATTCATTTATAATAAAATTTTAATCCAAAAGAATAAATATACATTAAATTATAGCATATTACTCTCTATGACATTTAAAATTAATAAATATATAATTTATGTTACTTTAAATTATTGATTTAACTAAACTAAAAAAATAAAGTATTTTTATAATATTTTTTACTTGACTTGAAAGAGACTTAGGGTGTCAATCATAATATTTATAAACAGAGAGTCATTCAAGAAGTTTGACTTAAAAAACGATAGAGTGGGTAAATTTTTAAAACTAAAATAGAGTTTTAAAATTATTGACTCTTATATTAATTATTTTCACACACACAACATGTTTCGTAATTTCTACAATAGTTGAATCAATAAGGTCCGCATAGTGCCGATGAACACGAACATGAAAAGTCGTTTCTAACTTTCCTTCCAACGCACATATGCTTTAGCCGAAGAATATCTTGTTTATTGCCGTAAGACATGACCTCAAGGGAATGGCCGCCGGCCGGCTTGGATATTCGCTAGACGGTGGAATACAGCTTGTAGCTGCTGTAAGACATGCCCGTTTTTGCGATGCCACATTAGTGCATGAACCCATAAATTTGCAGCAGCAACAAAGTTTAGTCTATCCAACGCAAATGGATGTTAAAGTGACGGAGGAAAAAGACTGGTAGCTGCTAGCAGGATCATTCTTGGGCATCTTAGTGTTTCGTGCCCAGATGTGTGGATAGAGATTGAGAGCGAAAACTTGTGAGAGATTCCGATAATGCTTGGAAATGACGCGATGTTTTTAGTGTAGACAGAGGAAAGCAGGAAATGTCGAGCAGGATGCACGACAAAAGAAACGAAGTTGCCATCACTCTTTTTTGGGTTTATCCATTTCGTGGAGATCGCATGCAGATAAAGAAAGATGATCTTTTGTTTGACTCGTGAGGGAAAAGTGAGAAGGCGAACATGCGAAGCCTTTGGGAACAAGTCCTTTGGTCAGTAGCTGCTAGAGTGAAATAGCAAAAATAAACACGAATACATAACATAGAATATATGTCATATATCACAACCACAACAAGTTAATTAGTTCTAAAAATGACAAATACATGTACAAATATATATGACATTTGTGTTTGAATTCAACTTTCTAGCCTAAAATATATTAAATAAAAATAAAGACGTGCAATTCATAGACCCAAACTCGGTCTGGTCGAGCATTTTCCTAACACTATAGTTTGCGATGGAGGCCTTGTCACGAAAAGGGTCTAGGTAAAAGCCAAGTGTATAGACGAGACTTAGAATGGTTGATGGTAGGTGAATATAGCAATAAGCCGAGCTGGTTTGGTTTTGACTTAGAACAGTTTTTGAATGGCAACTTAGTCGAGCTCAAGCCAAGTTATGTCTGGAGTGTGGCCCGAGCTGACTTCTAGCTAGTATAATAACTCTTGAATGGCCAGGTTTTTAAAAAAAATTATGTTTTTATCTGTAACATACATAATAAAAAATATTATTAAAATTGTGTGCAGGAATTTCAAGTCTTGGTAATTATACTTCCAAAATTAATGATAACATGCTCATGAACCAAAAGAATTAACAACCAAAAGTTTGCTAAGTTCCGGCTCGGACAAGATCGGGTTTAGCTCTGTACCAGTTGCCACCTTTATAAGGTGTATTCAAGGGATTAAATGCTCACCACTCGCATGAATCAATCCAAAATGATTAACAACTTTTAAATGTTTAACAACTCATATTTACACAAAAGTTAATACATCTAACATATAGAAATGAGGCTATTCTAACGTAGACAAGTTAACCAGTCCTAGGGCACATTTGATTCTCTCGAACGAGTGGGTTTTGGGTCCGCCCGGGAGCGACGCCGATGGAGATGCCGAGCGTCTACACCGTCGATCATCCCTGGAATCGACGGTGGAGACGCACGGCGTCTCCATCGCGTGTCATCAGACTCTCAAAACATTTTCCTCTCGAACAAATGCTGCTGGGTAGTCCATTGGGCAAATTTTGTTTGTTGCTTCCCCCATACATGGCAATGGGGAGCTGGACCATTACTGCACTGGTGCAAGTGGGAACCCAGGAGTAGAAGTAGAAGGAAGAAGAAGAAGATCCCCCTTGCCATGGTCCAACAAATAGAAGCTCACAAGGTACCTACCATTCAATCACGTAGGGCCAAACTCTCAAGGCAAAAAAGGCGAATATTCTCACCGACCTTATCCTGGACCACCCAATATTAGGCTCATATTATAGACGCAGTATCTGCTTTCTTAATCTAAATCCATACGTTTCACTCACAAAGAAGACCCAACCTGATCTCTATACTGATATCAAATATCTATATATTATCCAAATGCAGAGGCTCTACTTCTACTACCACCCACTTCTCTTCCTCTCCTTGGCTTCTCTTGGGTGGTTTGCCATGGAGAAGTTTCATATGACACAATGTGCTAAGATCGTCCTCATTGTTCTTCTCCTCATCACTCCCCTTCTATCGAGTTCGGTGAGGACCCCTTACCTATATTTCCTCTTCAATTTACTCCTCCTTGTACTAGGAGTGGAGTCCGGCATACTAACAGCCATTTCAAGGCCTCCCGAAGATCATAGGAAGACCAGTAATGTCTCCGATACCACGGCTAACAAGCTGGTAGCTAAGGACAACGTCCGAAAGGTTGCACCTCTTGGTGCCGAGGAAGAGTCGATGATGATCGTTGAGAAAACAATAGTGGTGGAGAAAATCAAGCCGAAGAAGTGCCCTTCCACGCCCAGCTTGTTCTTCATTGGAGGGTTTGATGGAGAAGATGGTGCTGATCAAAATGGAGTTGATGAAGGGGAGCAGGAGGAAGAGGTGCTAAGTGGGCAGGAGCTGTTTGCCAAGGCAGAGACCTTCATTGGCAATTTCTACAAGCAGCTGAAGATTCAGAGGGAGGAGTCATGGAGGAGGATCCATGGCTTCTATCACAAGGCTTTCTAAGACCTCATACTGGATTGGGTTGGATAAGATTGAGATATGCCTAAGCTCACCTGCACTGTGATTTTTTTATTAAATGATGAGTCAGGACTTTGGTGGGTCTTCATCTACATTCATTTAAGATGCTGATTAGTGTCATATGTTATTTATGTAAGCTAGGAGCATCCATCCATGTTGTTAGTTTAGTGGACTTCCAGATTGCTGAAAATTTGTCAAGTGTGTACAAATGTTAAAATACTACTGTAAAGCATTTGGCTTTAGCTACAGAAAATTCAGGTCTTCTTTTAAGAATGGAGTTAGGATATTTAAAACACATCAAAAAGATTAATGATTAAAAAACGACAATCTAAATTACTAAGGTTGTGCGTCGGTGGGTCGGATTTTGAACAATGTCATGATCGGTCATCGACAGAGTTAACAATTTATGAAAATTGCTTTCCCTACTTTCAACACTTGCTTTAATCGCCAGCGCTTACCACCCATGTCTTTGTATAATTATTTAAGTTAAATTTCTTGAATCATAATTAATACATAATGCTTATTTCATAATTTGGGTGTGGAATGTGGGTGGAAAAAGTACATGATTCAAAATCTGTATACATTTCATATTTGTTGTGCTCTCTAAATCTTTCTCACTTGCAAGACGCATTTTTTTACAAAAGAATAATTTCTTATTTATGCAATCAGGGCATCTCTCTCTTTTTTTAAAAAATTATCTCCTATGTCAACTAGCACAAAAATCAAAATCACTATTTTCTTAGATATTTGACTAAATAAGTGTAATATTGCAATGAAAAAGTTTGATTCCTAATGTTTATGAGTCATATATTTAATCATTTTTTAATTACAATTAGGTAATTAACCTTAAAATTATAATAAGTATTATCTATTTACTATACCTAAAACAATTTTTTCACTTTTGGTGAGTTTTAACCTTTTCCTCACACATGGTTAATTCCCATTCCACAAATCTCTCTCTCTTTCATTTCTTTGTTGTTCAAAACTTTTCGTTTTTTTCTTCTACTTATCCAAAAATCTTCACTTTTGTTTACAATGCGCTAAAAACACAATATTTACTTTTAATTGTTTAAAATAAGTGTTTTTAACTAATTATATATTAATCTCCTAAAAATTAATTTTAAAATTTCTTCATATAATTTTTGCTTTTGACGTAATTCAAATTGATTTCAATAAGCAAGATATTATTAAATA
>JAURVB010000636.1:0-73334 GCA_033002965.1 Piper betle
ATATATAAAAATAATAAAAAAAATGACTGGCATACTCTCATATATCTGATAACTCATTCTGTTCTGCTGTGTTCATGACGTTATCATCATATACTTGGGTACGCATGACCCTCATAGCTCATACACGCGACTGGCATCGGCTCGGTACACGTGTCCTGAAACTGACTCAACTCGAAAAAATAACGGTCGACCCGACCGGTTCTGAATATAAAACCCTAACTCGAATCGTGGGTTTTACACACACACACACACACACCTCTCTCTCTCTCTCTCTCTTTATATATATATATATATAACCCCACCTTTGGAATAGGGTTTTACCCACTTGTTACCCTTGCATGGCTCGTACCAATCTCTAGTTAGTCTCGAGCCAGTTCGAGTCAATTAGATTTCAAATCATAAGTATAAGACCTAGATGGCTATATGAGCATGTTATGAAGGCTAACGATGCCCGATATATAGATGATAGCGTCAGTTATGCTACAATAGAGCATAAATTATTAGCGTATACATGATTATGGCTAGATCTAGGCCGTTGTAATAAGAATTTTTTAGGGTATCTCTTTTGCATGCACCATAAGAATTTCGGACTACCAGATTGCCCCTATGGGCTTAGCTTGATTTGGGTCACAGATTTTCATCTAATTGAGTTCAAGGTTTTGATGTTTATTTACCCTTCTTGATTTGATTTCTGTCTATAGAGCCACTTTTAGGCCCCGATTCACTTTCAACTTTTGGATCACCACCTCATCACCTCCGCCTCGACGTCCTCTATTGATTGCGATTAGTGGTAGACCCTGCTGCCCCACTGTTGGCGATTTCCAACGACAGGCACTGCCAGTTCGTTTGCCCGTGTTTGCATTCGCCCAACTCGTGCTTGCGTCTGCTTGCCCGTGCCTGTGACTGCTTGCCTGTGCCTGTGACCATGCTCGCCTAGCCAATACAACCCACCATTCCGTTTAACCCGGTCCGAGTTAACTCGCCACAACTCGGTTTGGTTTAACCTAGTAACCCGGTTCAACCCATTTTTAACCGTTTTCATCCGTTTATCAATCGTTTTTCATAATTTGAGACTCCCTACATTAGTTTAGATGCATATTGTTATTTGTATGTTTATCGATTATGATAAATATTTATAGGATTATTTATTATTATTAATAATATTTTTACTTATTAATATTAATCTTATTCATGTTTACTAAATTTTATTTATATATTAATCTATATGTTTCTCTATGTCTATGCTATTATTTATTTGTGTAATTATGTATTTCCGTATTGGATAACTATGCTATTATTAGTATGCATGATTTATTAATATTAACTATTTTTTATTTATCTATTTATCAAATTATGATTTATTCATTTATTTAATTAATTATGTAATTATTAATATATTTACAAGTACAAGTATATGCAGATATTTACACGTGTTTGACTGTGTATTTATCTAATATAATGATATTATTATTTTTATAATTAGAGTATTATTTATCTATTTATTTATTATTTATTTATTTATTAGTTATTTTACTTATTATGTCTCAATTTGCATGCCTAGTGTTTAGTTGTTAGTTTGTTTTGCAGTGTTCTTTATTGTGATGCTATTAATAATGTGAGCACACACCACAATCTGTATCATATAGAATTGTCTTTCTTTTATTTAGTAGTGGGTTCCAATATAGGTTTCAGAGTCTGAGCTCATCATAGATGAGATGTCATGCTTGGAGCTTGGACCACAGATCCGTTAGGACTTTTTTCATCTTTATCGCTTTAGTCTATCATGAATTTGATTTCTAGATCATAGGACGTGTTAAATGACCATTTTATTGGACCCCACTTAAAACATGCCATATAGATGTATTTTATTTCTGTCGTTAACAACCTTCGAGGATGAGATCCTTTGAGTTGTTTTCGAATTTAGATCCCCCTCACATTACCTTCAAGCCTACTTATATGATTCCCTTATGAGTGCCTATATATAGTTTTTTATTGAGTTTTCAGTGATTAGAGAGTTGGTGAATTTCACCTTACGTATACCATTCTTGAGGGATCGTGACATATTTGCGTCTTGAACTTCCTTCCACTTGGAAAGGTGTGAAGTAGACGAGTACTCATTGTGTATAACGCATGTCTAAACTTGTAGTATCAAAGGATACTGAAGGCGGCTGTTTAAGAGAACTCAATCATTGTGCTCTTAGCCAGAAGTTATATGGAGGTTTGAAGAGGGCTTAACATATGTATGTTTTTCGAGAGTGTCATAGCACCAGTTTAGTTCGGGACGCTATCAAAGGTATACCTTGATGGTTCCTCAGTAAATGCCCTTTAAGTGTTCACATATAGATTCTATATGATTTTCCTTTCCTCGTAGAAATCAGTTTCCACTTGCTAATTTGTAATAGTTATTTTTTGACCAGTAACATTCGTTACTAATATTTTTTCATATTATATATATAGGTCTTGTGTTCTTATGATGGGTCGACTTTGGTAGAATGATAGATAGATGATACCTATACTTGTGTTCAATGCATCGTTATTTTATTTCGTAATTTTATCAGTACTTGAAGCATTTTTATGTATGTTTATTAATGCTTTTATTCTCGAGATGCAAAAAGAGTTGTTTCGATCTGTTTCTCGTTTGAGTCTCCCAGATTAATTGATTTATATATGACTCGACTCGATCAGTAACCGTTCTTATTCAGTTTTTAGGTAAACCAAAATCGTGGTGTTATAATATATACATAAATAACAATGATTCATATCATTTTCCTCAGAAAATGATAACCCATAATATATATATATATATATATATATATATATATAAATATAATATAGTGAATAACTTAGGAAATTAGGAACCCATATGTAAATTATGGGATCTTATCTAATGGTGATGTTTTTCAAATTAAATGCATTATCACTATTGGATACGATTCAATGGTATACACGTGGGTTCCTAACTTCTCAAGTTCTGGCCATATCATTATATATATATATATATATATATATATATATTAGTTTCATTCATTAATTTTTTCATAGTCAATTCAAATAATTAAATTTACTCTTATTAATGGAGGAGAAATTAAAGTCATTTTATGTTGAAAAGTAGAGATTCAACCGACCACGATACAATAAAATAAAATAAAATATTAAATTATCATAGCGTATCCCTTCATATTTAATTAGAAGTTATTTCTAAAATCATAATGTACCATTTCCTAATATATTTTACAATTTATTCATAAAATCAAAGACTAAATCCAACATAGACAACGCAAAGACTACATCCAATGTATTTTTATTATGAATAATTTTTTTAAAAAATGAAATATCATTATTATATAAAACACAAAAAAATATGTTTTGTGAAAATTTAAAGTTAGATTAAAGGTATTTATATCAATGTAATAAATATGATGAATAAAATATTCTTAAAACATATAAATTAGCTATATGTGAAATAAAAAATTTGAGATATAAATATATACAAAATAAATTTATAATTTTGGTTATTTATGACAAAAAATATTAAAACTTAATTATTTATAATATTTTCTCTTGGCCCATTGGGTTCTTTCATGATAGGACAAGTTTTTGGGTACAGATCAAGCGGGCTTGAACTAACCAACTTGCATGGCTAATTGTCAGACGTTTTTACATTGCAAGCCCAATCAACCACTTGTTAATACAAATAATTTAATTTTATTTTTGTATATACTCGATTTTTTATAAACTTACGATTGTATATTTAATGTTGCCTATAATTAATTGAGATAAGTATTTATTAATTTCAATTTTTTAATGAACAAATAATGGGAAAAAACTTTTTCTCACGTCACTTTTAATTCTCACGATTTTTTTCTGGAAAGCAGTTCCCACGATTTATAGAACACTTTTTATACATAGTTAAGTAGCAAATAAACGTATATTTGCAGTGTTTGGAATAAAAAATTTAAAAATAAAATCTCTATTAGGGAGAAGTAATTAGTTATTGGAATTGAATTTACTTTTTGTATTTTATCGATACACCCTTGGGCAAGACGACTACGAAGATCACATTACGGCAATGATGTTGAAAGAATGATGAGCTACGTATTGTTGCAATTTTGAAAGAAGGGCATATTTGCTGTGTTCATAAATTATGTGGAAGAAAGCAATATGTACTCAAACTAAATGTGTTTTTCTGGATCAAAAGTGCTCTTTTCTATATGCAAAATTTGTGTGCTGAATTATGTATACAAAAATGTCATATGCAAAAAAATTATTCATTTGTATAAAAATCAGTTTGGTATTTGTCTGTATAAATTGCAAGGATCCCCTGTCGTTTAAAAAAAACGTGAAAAAACAATTTGTCTAGGCTAATGCCAAAAACAAATACACGGAATTGCTTTTACCCATCAAAGACAACTTCATTCTTTCTTCAAAACATGTAGCCAATTCAACTAAAAATATCAACTAAAAATAATGTCAAGATCTATAGCCACTTCAATTACAAATAATGTCAATAACTGTGGCTATCTCAAATAAGCAAGGAGGATACAGTTCTACGGGCTCCACTCAAGGATTGTTG
Organism: Piper betle; assembly: GCA_033002965.1. Taxonomy (NCBI): domain Eukaryota; kingdom Viridiplantae; phylum Streptophyta; class Magnoliopsida; order Piperales; family Piperaceae; genus Piper; species Piper betle. Next base: position 4,574 of record JAURVB010000636.1, read on the forward strand.
AACGACCAAAACTATCTATCATTTTTTTAATGATATATGAAGTTAAAGAAAGTATTTATATTTGCATTGGTAAGGAGTATTCTTTTGTAAATTTTGTATAGGATGAATTTATAAATGAAGTTATAATATGTTCTTTGTCACTATCCTCCAATGCATTAAAATACATTTTAACAAACCCAAATGTCAAAGTTCATAAAAATCTTTCCTTGAATCTTACATGTAATAAATTCGTAGAACTTTGGGGTAAGTATGGACCAAATGACATGTAACACCTCAAATTTGATTCACTCTTGAACGGAATAAGAATGTTACGGGTCAATCGAGTAAGTTGGTAAACCCGAACCTAACCTGAAAGGATCTACTTTCAGTGTCTTAACCTGAAAAGATCCACCCAGTTCAATAAGAGCCACCCTGTCAGATTATATATAATATAAATATTTAATAAAACACTCACACAATACTTTCACTATGTGAATACTTTCATTCAACTATATAATTCATTTCTATGTTGAGTGTTGACTCAACTGCTGATTTACCTTCATTTTACTTAACTAAACTGGGTCTTGATGCATCCGTTGTTTACATTCAAATCAAAACATCTTTACTAACTATGTATATAATTATGACATTATTCAAAATAAAATCACATCATGTGGGTAGTAACGGTTCTTTTTACTAACACAAATCATGTCATTTCATCATTTTCATCATAACATTTTCACCATCATTAACATATAAACACGATAATCACAAACAATGTATAGTTAGACAAATGTGTGTGCACAAGATGTTGTTGCTCTTCCATCAAGGCTAGCATATCAGACTCCTGATCATCACCTATATATGTAATAAAAACAAATCAGTAATGAGTATTACTGATCCAAAAATATAATTATACCAAACTGGCTATGAGAGCTAACTTTGATGGGAAGAAAAATATTTCTATATCTTCTATTGAACTCTCTGAAGGGTATCTTCTGAGGAGCCACTGGGCTGCACACCCGATAACATCTTGAACAGAATGACCTGTTGATGCCTCTCTCGACATTTTCTAATTTTTTTGATCCCTCGGGACTACCAGTATATCCTAAGCCCTCTCATGTCCTCCATATATCTCTTGGCCCTGAGTAAGAAGGCCCGAGTACTTTCAAGTAGTTTGCCTTTAGTACCCTTTGAACCACATGTCTGGATGTGCGCTGTACTAAACAATACCCATAAACCTCTACATTTCTCGGGGTGTAAGGAACTCAAAACATAGAGTTGTCAGGATCCCTTGGGTATGAAACAACCCTCATACTAATCCTGAGCCTGCTATGACTGGCACATACACCCGCTCATGCTATGTGCGAGTCAGTTTCACCATCTCTCGTCTCACTGAAAACTTGAAAAAATTATATATATAAGCTTGAGAAATGATTTATATAATAGGCCTAAAGGCAACTTGTGGTGGATGTTGTTTTTCAAAATCATATTCGACGGATCTCATCCACGAAGGTTATTAATTCGGAAAAACTATTCGACTAAATGACCTGAGTTAAGTGGGATATGTTAAAATACCACTTAAGCCGTCCTGCAAATATTAAATCAAATCACATAGAATAGAGCAAAAAATAGGGATGAGTCCTAAACGGACTTGGTAGGAACTCCAAGCTGGGTCTCACGCTTAGGCGGCGAGTTCTTACTCTGTACCTATACATCAAAATTAAATGCTAATGCCTGGTATGATGCATGAAAGCTACGTCCAAGTGCATCACTCATCATCAAATCATATGAGACATGTAACATCAAGTACATCAAAATCTCAACCTAGGGCATCCAAGCATGATTTGCACACGATACTAGTATTACATACATCGATTATAAATATATAACATATAGTTTATCAGATCATATTTACCCAGTAATATCTAGCTAGGTATTCTATTTATACCACTTCATGACAATCACACAACATTAAGAAAAATTTGCATTCAAATCGTGTAATCAATTCATTAAATATTTACTGACTTATATGCTTCAGTCATATTCATCTTCATTGTATTTTATAATTACCAATTATTAATAATCAACCATAACATCCTTATTAGGATCACGATAATCAAGTTATATGCAATTCTACCATTTCATCATCAACAGTCATTGCATCAGGAATACACCACGATAATTAATGACAAACCATATACTTTTAAATTAAGTATACCTAATGTCATCGGCGAACACCGACAGCGATCGATGGTTAGGCTGGGGTTCAACAAGGCCACGAGGGTTTGACTCGACACATGATGGTGCATGAAGTCCTGCAAGGAACGTGATTGATGTTTGGCAACAACACCCACAGCTGGCGGCAAGCTGCTGTTGCCGGCCTCCGAACAGCAGTGGAAGGAGGTGACGGTAGTCCCAGCGGTCACCGCAAGGGGACGAGAACCGTGAGTCCATGGTGGTCTGACAAGGTGTTGGCGGCAACTATTTTGGCAGCTAGGTAGAAAGGAATCACGGTGGCTATGATGACTTGGTGACAAAAGGGAAAACTGTAGTAAGGCTTGGTGGGTCTCGACCTTGGTCAGAATAGGTGGGGAAGAGGGTGACCTAGGCTGGCCGATGTCTGGTCGGTGGCGACGGTGGTTACCGGCGGTAGCTGAGTGACGAGCAGTGTATGCCCTCTTGGTTCAACCAAACAAGGCAGCGGCTTTCTCAATCTTGAACGGCACCTCAGGTTGGCGATGATGAGGGGATCAACAAGAAAACGATGGTGGAGGCAAGGTAGTAGCGAGGCTGGTGACACTCCCATGAAACAGAGCAAGGGCAGTGGTGAGGGGTGAATCGATGGTTAGGAGAAGGAGAGGAAGGCGGGGTGAGGGTGAGCAGTTGGTGGCGGCGACGTCGAGGGAGGTCACCGGGATGGTGGTTGACAGGGCTCCACTGGTCACCTGCGAGGGGTTAGGGAAGGGAGTGGGAGCGGCCGAGAAGAAAGTCAGGGTGGAGAAAATAAGTTAGGTAGTTTTATAATTAAAACTTGACTTGCTCATAATAAATAAATAAATTTTAAAAAATATAAAATAAAATACCATAAAATAAAATAATTGAGTCCTAACTAGAATGACATACTCTAAGCTACCCAAAAATAATAAATAACTCGTCTTAATGTAGTAAACGACCTCAATTTAATTCTACGATCAACTATATAAAATAAATATAAACTGACGTATTGTTATACATTCTGATAACTCATTTTCTTGTTGTGCTACTAATATTATCATTATATACTTAGGTCTATGTGACCTTTCATAGCTCATACACATGACCGGCCTCGGCTTAGTGCAAGTATTTTGAAAGTAACTGGAATATTGTTAAGATAGTAATCTCATTTAGAAGAATTACTTGATTAAATCATATAAATTAAAAATGAAGTTGAAAACCGTCACACTTTCAACGGGCAGCTCATGAATAATAGTAATTTCCTCTACAAATTGTACCATAAATGTAGGTGACATATAGTTTGACTGTCAAGTAAATAGTAAAAATATGTTAAGAAAGTAATAATATTTAGAAGAATTGCTTAATTAAATTAAATAAATTAAAAATGAAGTTGAAAACACTCATATTTCTAATGGACGGTTCTTGTTCAATGGTTGTTTTCTCTATTGATTGCTTATTGCTTATTTTCTTCCCAATTCTTCTTGGCGTTTTACCTTTTCCAAACAACTTTTCAATTGTTTTTCCCTCTTTCTCGTTCCTTCATTTTAAAGCCTTTCACAATTGGGGCACCATCTAATACATCCATTGTAATGATATTAACAAGACTACCATTGGAGTTGCTACTGCTAGGTAGGTTCGGCTTTCCCAAAGTCATCAAATCATGTTCTTTCTTCATTTTATTTGTAGCACTAGCCAATGATTCCTTTGTTGACGATCTTTTTTTATAACATTCCTCATGTTCTATCGCATCGCCGTAAATTTTCAAGAACATAGCGTACCAAACATTACATCTTCTTACTTTAGTGGCATCCTCATCAAGTTTATTAGTTTCATCGATTGTGTTCAAGACAACTGTATCTTTTACATATTTTCTCCATCTAGGTAACATGTATCGAGGTGACACTTCTAAAACACCTTCTTGTTGAAATACTTGGAAGATATGTCTACAAACAATACCCATCAACTCAGAGTTTTTAAAAGTACAACTCACTTTAGCCTCTGACGAGTTGTATATTACTTCGCTGATTTTTTCCCCAAAGATTCAACTTCGTATTCCCTACGTGACTCTTTATTCAACCGTTGAATGATGGGCGTGTTGAATACATAAAAAAATTCATCTTATTGTATTTTATAAGCTTCCAATGTGAATACCTTTGCCAATTCATGTAGAATTGTAGATGCAAACATCAGTATTGTGCGTGAACTTCTATTCTTGTAATAAGTTATCTTTTCTCTTACCCTCTGCTTGCGAAGCAATTTGTCAAAGTTCATAAAAATGTGACAAATTTTGTTGAGTTTTCTTCAAGTTTCCATGGAAACTCTCACTTCTTTGGGTTGTCGAGGTGTCCGCTGAAAATGCATGTCTACCATATACCATTAGCCCATTTCTTTCTCTCTTCATAAATACTTCTTTACCATTCATTATCACCTAATTCAAATCTTTTAATCATAGAATCCGATGAAGATTTAAAGCGTCCTCATCTTCTTATTCGTATTCACACTTACTAAACATGTTGGAAAATGGTTTCTTCCCGTCAATAATCATTGCATAGGCATGACTTAGCTTCTTAGCTGCATTTTGTAACATGCCAGATGTGTAAAACCCCTAACTTCCGGTAAGGGTTTTACCAGCTTATAGTTTGCCTAGTTTGGACCAGTCTTGAATTAGTTTGAGTGAGCTCGAGCAAGAATAATTTTGAGAATATGAGTAATAGGCCTAGATAGCCATAAGAGTATGTTATGGAGGTTGAGTGTGCCTGACATGTATATGATAGTTTTAGTTATGATATAGTAAAACATGAGTTATCAGTATATACACAAGATATATATATAATTTTTTATGCGTTAGCTAGTATTTTAGCCTTAGATCTAGGCTGTTGCCGTGCTTAGTATCCGTTCGGGATTTCAAGGTATCTCATTTGCATGTAGCATAAGTATTTCGGATCACTTGATTGTGCCCCTGTGGGCCTAGCTTGATTGAGTTTACAGTTCGAAACCCATTTAGCCTTTTTGTCTCGATTCTCACCTATAGAGGTACTTTCATAACTCGAGTTAGTTTTGACTTTAGACGGTCTTGATCAGAGCTTTTTGTCCATATGTATATTGTATATACCCATAGGTAGGTCACAAGTTGTCAGACATTCAAGATCTAAGCCGTCCATGTCATGCCTAGTTTTCTCCCATTTATATTTCAAACATTTCTATTGATTTTTAGAGTTACACCCTTAATGCCGCCACCAATTTGGATCATCGTCGGCGAGACCCGGCCCCTCTTCCAGCCATTGGATCAGCACGGTCGTGACCACCTCGTGGCCAGCTATTTGTCTGTATCCACCATTACCACCCGTGCCACTACAGTCGCCACTGGCAACATTGTGTTTCCAGTTGATTTCCACTGCTGCAGCCACCCGTTCGGGCCATTTTCCGGAGCCGGCGAGTGTCCTCCGACGAAGTCAACCACCCCGACAGCTTTCCCTTCTTTGAGATCTCTATTTTGAGATAACCTACGACCGCCACCACGGCCACGATTGCCGCTGGCAAAGTCACCGCACGTAGCAGCGATATCACCCTCTTTTTGGCCATTTTTTGGCCAACCACCAGCCAGACTCTGCCCATCGCCACCACCATCATGTTCCTCGTCACATGGGCCATTGATCCAGACTAGCGGCGACCCCAGCCATGTCGCTGTCAACATTTTCCTGCGATGGACACCGCAGCCTCCCTTCTAGCCCATTTACCCACATTGCGTTTGCCTGCCCGCGTCTCGCGTTGCGTATGCTTTTGATCTTGTCACTAGCTCGCCAACCCATGTCCGAGTCCACTAGTCTAATCGGGTCTACCCAGTCAACCCAGCCATTTTCCACTTAACCCAGATTGGGTTGGTTCAATTCATTCGATTCGGTCTTGTTTAGCTCGGTTCAGTCCGATTCAGTTCATTTTTGGACCGTTTTTGTCTGTTCTTGCACCATTTTCAGTAATTTGAGAACCTCTATGTTAGTTTTGATGCATATTCACATGATTTATCATGATTGGATGTTATTATTATTATTATTTAATTATTATTTTATTTATTTATTTATTTATATGTATATTATATATGATGAATGTTCACATGATTATTTGTTATTATGAATATTATATGTACTTATGAATATTAGTCTTATTATGTTTACTTAATTGTATATATATATATATATATTTATATATTTATCATATATGATGAATGTTTACATGATTATTGTTATTATGAATATTATATTTACTTATGAGTATTAGTCTTATTATGTTTACTTAATTGTATTTCTTTATTTATTTATTAAATTAATATATATATATATATATATATATATATTTATTTATTTACTTATATGTTTACTAACACGAGTATATATTGATATTTACTTGTGTTTACCCGTATATTTATATATTATAATTATATTATTATTTTATGATTAGAGTATTGTTCATGTTTATGTATTTATTATTTATCTAACTATCTATGATTGTATTTTTTTGTTTATTTATTTATTATTTATTATTTACTATTAATATATTTCAATTTTTTTGCCACATATTTAGTTATAGGTTTGTTAGTATTGTTTTCTTTATTAGGATATATTGATGATATGAGTGCACACAACGAGTATGCATTATATAGAGATACTAATATTTTACTTAGTGGTGGGTTCTAATGTACGTTTTAGAGTTTGAGCTCGCCGTAGATGTGCTGATATGCTTGGAGCTTCGACCACTAATTCATAAGACTCTCCCTCTCTGCTTGACTCCTTGCGTGTCGAGTTTAATTGTGTTTTAGACGTAGGATGACATCGCCAGTGTTTTATTAGATCCTTCTGATGTCGGGCCATTTAATTGTGTTTTCTACACATGTTTAAAAAACTACAAGGATGAGATCCTTTCTTAGTTTTCAAACCAAAGCTCCAGAAAAATATGATACAATAATATGAGTACACGTATTTTTATGGATTTCATGAATAAGAGAGTGAGCGGTGCGGAGATATATATAGATCACACTAGTACTCCTTCAAGCTCTGAGGTAGTGCGGTGTGTGACGGTAATCATAATGCAACACATTTTCAGAATTTGTGATACTAACTTAACTGTTCCTTTTACTACTTAAGTATCGTGATAGGTAAAATATGGAAGATGTGAGGGCGTAAGCATTGTATCTATGAATATGAATATTAGCCGTGCACGCGAGTCGATACTTGCATAAATATGTTTGTTTACAGCCCAGTGTGAGACAATCTTATAGTTTCATAAGTGTTTGTGGGTAATGGAATACTAATTTGCCAGATTGTATTAGTTATTTTTTCGACTAATAATAGTCGTTATTTACGTTTTTCATATAGTATATATAGGTCTTTGCAAATCCTGAATCGACTTTAGTAGAAGGACAGATAAACACTACACACACTTGAACTTAACGCATTTAATTCTTTTCTTAATTTTATTTATATTCGATGTGTTTTGACGCATATTTAATAATGTCTTCTATTATCATAACACCAAAAGGGTGTTTCGATCTATTTTATCGATCGAGCCTTACCGACTAACAACTTTAAATATAACATGAATCGACTCGATCGTAACATTTTTGATTCGATTCTCAGGGAAACCGAAATTAGGGTATTACAATATGCATATTCAGAACTGTGTTAGGCATTACCCTCTCACTTGCAACCTCCATCGCCTTAGTTTGGTCGGTCATCATTGTGCTTGGTGCTTTTCTCAGCATTGTTTTCACAAATGTTGATAGTAACCACAAAAAGTTAACAATGGTCTTATCATATAGTATGATTGTGCCAAAAACTTTTGCAGTCTAACACGATGGCGATTTAAACCCACAAATACTCCCAATAGCCTTCCACACCAATTAGTCTTGTATGTCATGTCAAAACATACAACATCTCCGTACAACTTGTAATCCATCAATGCCCTCCCATCGGCCTAAAAGATATTTGTCAACAATTTTCATTGTACAACTTCATCTCATTATAAGTAAAAGACTTGTTAATGGATTTCTTCTTCTTCAAACAATCAATAAGAACAACTTCTTCTCCAATCTCGTGTGCGGTTTGACGCCTTGCACTTACGTTATTATACTGATCTTGTGGAAGAAACTCAAGTCTCTCAGTACCTCCACTTTGTGCACACAGTACTCATAAGCTTGAGTGGCCTTTATTCCGAAAGCCTCTGTAAAAATGATAGTTGATTGCCAACACTCCTTTACATGTCGATGTGATCTAAGTGTGAAAGTTTGATCCCTCGCAAGAAGATCATGATTGTGCTCTTCAATCAATTTTACTACTTTCCAACTATCGAGTTCAATCATCTGAATTGTCATGCACGCTTTGAAGCCAGTCCTTGTGCTCAATCTCCTAAATTTTGGTACTTCCCCAATTTTATTTCTTTCTTGTTTTGTTACCTCATTGTATTGGCACTGCCAGGTAAGAACTTGCCTTTCTCTACTTCAATTGTGCAGAATTTCAAATCTGGTAATACCTGCATATTCATTATAATATTCATATGCTTCTATATATGAAGAGAAAACTGTCCAACGTACGACACACGTTCACATGTAGTGCCGTCAACTTCTTTGTCAAGCCCATGTCTTGCTGTTGCTTCGTCCAATTGAGTGGCACCACAGCCGTGATTGGTATTCATCATTTCATCTCCATTAGACATCCTTGTGTAAGCATCGTCTTCCCAAGAAGTGATGGATTAAACATTAACATATCACATACATTTGTCACATACTATTAATATAATAATTTAATTCTAGCAAGTTATAAATATACCTTGAACCACTGTTATCATCACTTTCGTCTTCCAACTGGATAGTATTGTCACTCTCAGTACTATTATCATTTCCATTACTTTCCTCATTACTCTTTGATTTTGACATTGCTACTACGTCTACCAAATCATTCAAATGCCCAAGCAAATAAACATATTCGTTAATTATAAACATTAATGAGCCACAAAAATCTAAGAAGGAAAATTTAATTTCATACAAATTTGATGCATATACTTAAAGTGTAAATTATAAAATTATATAGTTTCTTCGAACAAGAAAGTCACTTAGAACAAATAAAAATTTCAGATTTTTTAAAATAAAAACAATAGAATGGAGATATTGTCAACATAGGAATAAAATTACTACTCATTGGGATGAACTTCGGACTAATTCAAACTAAAATACAAGAATAAATATTTATATGGCCATACAATAAAAGGGAATGAATGATAAAAAAATCAATTCTATAAATTACAGCTATTTTATTCTCGGCCTTGTCATGTTTGCATTATGATGTTACAACAGGAGCAAGAATGGCGTTAAAAAATTCACAACTTCTTACCGTGCGTCCGTGAAAGAAGAATAGGAGCTGAAATAGGACAATTTAGAGCATGAGTGATGAGCAAAAATCCAACTTGACAAATAAAAAAAATTCATGTAAACTTGAATGTCTTCAAAAAATTCCTACATACCAAAATATGAAAATTTTTTTGTGGGTTAAAGAAGATCATCATAACTACTAGGCCAAGGCCAAGACCTTTGTTATCTACACTCCCCTTATCACCCGTAAAAAATAACGGGAGGAAGCTAAACGACGACAGAGAAGAATGGAAGGGGAGATGGCAGAAAACGCCGTTGGCCTCGGTCTCTCTTTACCTTTCCATTTTCTCGCAAAACCTACCTTGTGAATAGGCGTGACAAGTTCAGCACGTGTTTTGTTTTTACGGGGGCGTATCTAAAGGCGTGTTTATTGTGGTGTGAGCACAATTTCTCTTAAAAGGGTACTCCTAGTAGTGAATGGTCCCTTCCTAAGAAAGAGTACTCTTATGAGATGTATCGTCTGATAAAAGGCTGGATTCTTTTGTTTAGGATGATTCTTCAACAAGAGGGTTGTATCGTTTTTTATCTAAACATTTTTTTTATAAATTTTGATCTTTTCCCTAAAATTTTCCTATGTATTCTCCCTCCCCCTTAAAGATTACTACCCAAATTATCTCGGTTGGCTCGTTAGAAGAAAGAAAAAAAAGTACTTTGTTTAGATCTATTCATCTAATTTTTAAGATCCATCTAACCTTTTTTTTCTAAAACAAATTCTCATTGTATTTTTTTCATGCTGTTTCACGGTTTCACCTTGATGAGATTTTTTAAAATTAATTTAAATAATGATGAGTTTTCTTACCATCTTTAGAAACCATTTCTTCAATAACCTTTTTTTATAAAGAATATTATTTAACTATTTTTAATTATTTTTTTCTTACCTGTTAAAAACTATATAGAATTGTTATACATTTTCCTTATTAAATTTATAAAGTTTGTTCTATCTAAAATATAAAAAATATTATTTTTTTACATTTTTTGTGTATTAGTGTTATAAAATTAGTTTTTCAATTATCTCTACCATTTCCTTATCATCTTTTTTCCAAACACAATTTCTTATCATCTTTGTACTATACATTCCTTCAATAATCCGCTTTTTTCTTTCAAAAAAAAAACTCTTCTTCAGCTATTTTTTATAATTTTTGTTCTTTTATGTTTTCCTTTTTAAATATATGATATATTTTCCAACTAAAGTTTTAAAAATGAATTTTTTGTGCATTTGCCTTATTAAATTATTTTTATTTAATCATGTCTAAATTTGTTCATTTTTTATGATTTTTAAATTTAAAAACTCAATGAACATTTATAAGAAAACATTTTTAATAAATTTGGTTGTATAATATTTTCATTTTTTATCTCCATTGATTATTATACTCCATGCGTTGCACAGGCTTATTTGCTGGTTGAATTATGAAATCCAAATAATACAGTAATTTAGAGATACACTCCAAATAATTTTTTAGAGGTTAATTCTAGTTGAATGATAGAATAAATTATAATAATTTTATTTTTTTATAAAAATTGTTGAATTTTGATTAGTTGAATCTTTATTACTTTTGATAGGAGAGATTGGGATTTTGACTCTCTCTTTATTAACACAAGATTAGATTGATAAAGATGGAAGAAACAAAAAAGAAAAAAAAGTGGGGGGATGCTCAGAAGAGATGATTTGTAGGGAAAAATGGCCCAGAAAGCGAGGAGCAGGCGCTTAAATCTGAGCAGGGATGCAGGGACTGTGGGAACGATATATGTTGAAGAGATATCAGTACTGATGTTGGCGCCGTCGATAAAAGCTGTAGCCAGACCTGAAACGTTAAAGAAAGCTGACAACCATGTTTCAGATTCTTATCTGTCATCCCTGTTGGGTATATATTATGAGATGATTTTTAGGTGCCACACCGGCTCCCACACTTTTTATTTATAGATACAATAAGAACACACACATACATATATTTATCCCACTCCTAAGTGATTTTACCTCTTACATGTCATAGAAAAGATAAGGTTGAGAGTGATCTTGGGTTTTACGGTATTGTCCATTTTGTATGTGCGGTTGCTATATATGATCTCTCTCTGACCTATTTTGCACTCATTTTAAGAACTAACATATCATATATACGAAAAGGAAGAACCATGCATATTGTTTGTCGTTTGAGCATGGTTTTTCTTTGAAGGAGAGTTAGCATATAATTGCATCTTCTCTACTTACGTACTCTTAACAAAACTTGAGTTTAAACATTGCTATAATATTATAACCAACATGATAAATATATTAATCAACGACTGCTACGATTATTGACATTCTCAATGTTAATCATGCATGTCCTCATAGAAAAGTCACAATTAGAAATATTCTTTATATGTATTCATGAGGTAACAGCAGTAGGTGATAAATTGATATAAGTAGCTAGTTATATTTTAACCCTTATTTTAACCACTAACACTTATGGAAAAATTTTCAAATTAACTATTTCCGCACCAATATAATTAGACCAGCTAGCCGGAAACACCGGTGAACTCTCATTATATATGTATTGGACAAGAAGCAAAATGTAATGAAGAAAGATGTTTTGCATGCATACAGAAAGGAAAATATCAAACATAGCAAGGTTCCAATGACTTAGTTATACACACAAAGGCAATCCAAATAAATGTAAACTTATAATCCTTGAATTCGTCGAACTAAGAACAATAAAATGCCATCTTATTAACACACAGACTGAACTAATTGCGCAATTATTCGTTGCACATTGCAGCTTTGCTCATCATACGATTGCCAGATCCCTGCACATACTAAATACTGGATTAGTGATATATATTCCATGCAAATGAAACTGTCTGTCTTAAAATTAATTAATATATAATATAATACCTTGCAATCCTTCCAACCATGATCATGAAATTGATAGAATGGCTCAAAAATATCCTTAATTTTACCTGATATACTTAGCACTTAATTCTATCTATCTATCTATCTATCTATCTATCAATCTATCTATATATATATAGATATAGATATGTATATGCCATAATTGGAACTGTACCAATGCAATACTTCTAACCTCGGCAAGTTTTGCTTGCTTGTTCGGCTCCAAATTCAGACCAAAGTGAATGTAAGGAAAATGCGCCCACTAGCTAGGAAGAAATCAAAACATGTCATAATATAAGTTCTAATTATTAGAAAAAAAAACAATGTATTGTCTTGGTTTTATTAAAACAAATAAGCATACATTTTTGGCTGCGGTGCTGAAGGCTTCCCTGTGGCTAATATCAGGATTGTTAGCTTTTATCCTCTGAATTTCCTCTCTGCATAGATACACATATAGATACCACATTACCTCATGGGTAGTTAAAACTGTGTGAATTGAGAAAATTTAATGGTACATGGTACTGTTAAAGATACAAACAAAACACATGTTTTGATTACTTTATAAACTGGTTGTATGCAGAGGGAACTCGCTGCCTTTTCTCTGGTTCTGTGCCAAAAAAATAAAGTTAAATGAGAAACGCATTATATATCAAGAAATAACTCTATCTTCCAAACAGCCTTGGTTGTTTAATTTGATCAGTGTTGATTAACCGTCTTAAACACTCCATACTCTTTTACATTTATTGACATTCAAATAGGGAGAGAGATAGAGAGAGTGATTATGTGAGGGTTACAAGCTATATACATGACATGCAACGGACAAGAAGGAAAAACATTCTTACGGCGGTTAACAGGAAGCCTTTCACCATTACTAGCAGCTAAAGGTGCTCGGAAATTGGGGACCTTGTTGCAAATTGAAGAAGAAGCCAAGGGATCCACATTGTTCTTGTAATCTGGGTTACAGGCAACTCTTCCTCCCTAAAAATTAAACAAACAAAATTTAATCATAAACTAAATTACATGGGTCTTGATTAGAGAAGAACAACATATTCATTCCATGTTTGTGCAAGAGCACTACTGATCGTTCTGTGCGTACTCGCTAGCAAAATTAACCAAAACCCATTTTACATGGTCATGCATGGGATAAGAAAATTATGAACAAGGAGAAGATAGCAGCGACTTAATTAAAATTTTGTAGAGCTAGCTTTGCATTAGTTTTTCTCAACGTAATGCATTGAAGTCATGCACATTAGTTGCTAGCGATGGTCGATGTCCTTGAAGTCATGTACATTCCTTAATCTGCACTGTGTTCCCGTCTCACACGACAGAAACTGATCTCCAACGCCGATCTAAATCACGTCAATCAAATCAGGAAAAAGAAAGGTAGATAAAAGGGCGGCTGGCCGGCTCTGGTGCACGGGAGGGGTGGAGGGGCATCAGATGTGTACAAAGGAAAAAGCATTTGCCCAACAACTAAGGGGTATACATATAGCTAATTCCTTGTGAAACCTGAGCGATTATGTGTTCTCCTCTCCATTCCTTTCCTCTAGGGTTTTCTAGTGACGTAGCATCTTCTTTCTAAGTCAAAATGCTAGCCTAGAAACACCGTCTTGAAAAACAAACAATGAACAAATAATCGAAAAACAAGCAATCGGCTTAAGAAAGGGGTGAATATATATAAGGGATGGGTTGAAGGAGGTTATAAGAAGGAGAAATCACCTGAATTTGATCTTGGCGAGAAAGTTGTTGGAAGACGGCTGCCATGTTCACGGACCATAAATTGGTGCAGTGGCCGCACCTGACCGTGACAATGTCCAATAGGCTGCTGCATGGAACGCTCACCTGCAATGGTAGAAACGCTTTGTAGAAGCCCGAGGGAATTGTTGTATAATGCTCTACCATAATTAAATTCTTTGATGTAAAAAAAAAGATAAGCACTTTTCTTCAATCTAACAGTTAGAAGAGAATGGCTCAAAATGCCATTTTATGAACATGAATGAAATTGTATGCGTATAGAACTAGATGCAGCTTGTTTCTAGGGGGAAAATGGCTTAGAAGTTAGAAAGATCAGGAGATTCATGTGTAGCTAGGTTTGCCCTTGTAAAAAAGCTTGTTCACATATTGCGAGAGAAGTGATGGATGGCTATCTGAGATTAACAAGAAGATCTCTTAGTTAGGCTCAGTAGGAAATTATGATCCGTACATGGAGTTGTAATCATCAGAGTTGAATTCTCCATTTAATTGTGAAAGCTTACCTCTAGAAAGAGGGTAAGCTTTTCAAGAACATAAACTAAGGAAAAAAGCTTAAGATTGAGACATGACCCAACATGGACTCATAGCTGCTAGGCTTGGGCTTGACAGACATCATATGATAGATCTCTTTCGGTATATATCACATGAGATGCATAAAATTTGCTCATGAGTGCCAAAGAAGAACACACTATAGAAGAAATTAAGGAGAAGATGTTATACAAAGAAGAAAAAGGAACTGTGATGAATTGGAAGAACATGCATAATCATGTTCATATACCGCTAAAACGATGTGGCAAAAGTTGCAAGAGATGTAGCAGACTTGCTCCGGAACAACATCGACGCAGGTGGACATGGTTCTTTCAGAGAATCGTTGCTGGGGGATGGAAAGGTAAAGATGGAACTAATTCTGAAGTTGGGGCAGGTGATGGGAAGAGAGAGAGGAAGGTGAGGAAGATTGATGGGTATTGCTTGTCCTTGTCTTCTCGCTGCTTTCTCAGATGGGTTGCTGCACCCTTTTTAAAAGAGAAAGAAAGAGGCCATGAGGGGATGCAGAAAAAGCAGGCAGGAGAATGAAGAAGAAAAGAGGGTGCTGTTGAGATCCAATGTTAAAAATTCTGATTTCTAGCCACTCATGGATACCCAATTTTAATGTTGTTTTGGATATCTTTTCTGGCTGATTTTTTGTACATGATTTGTTCACAAGTTGCAAGTAGTACTGTTGTGAAAGCAAATCAGTAGAACTGATTGGTAAGATTTTTATGTGCACAATTATATTATTAGCATGATGTTGACCTGGATAATGACTCTCATATCATATGAAGAAAAGAGTTTGACTCACTGAAGAAAATATTATGAAACTGTTAATTTGATCACTAAACAATATTATGAAGAAAATTAAGAAACTGTTAATTTTATCACTCCATGGATTTTTTTAATCAACATTGGTCATGATCATGAAAATGGCATGGGTATTTGTGTATATATGTAAATGTATGTATGTATAGTTGGATAGGTTTTAAGTACATTTTATAATTAGTATAGCTAGCTACCATTGTTAATATATAGCATTATGATCACTAGCTAATTAATTCGAAGTTGGGCAATATCATTAATTTTAAAAACTTGAGACGATGGGATCAAAATCCATTGAATTTGGGCTTTTTTTTTCACTAGTATGTTGGCGTTCATATGAAAATTTTCATATGAAAGAAAAAAGGAAAGTGCAATTTAACTCAAAGTTGCTTAATTTATTAATGTGCAATAGATTTGTTGAGAATTTATTCCCTACTATAAATATATGGAAGTGCAACTACTAAGGTCCTAATTTGAGACAGACATATTCTTACAACTTTCAGTTATAGCTAGGGAAGCAATAACACACGCCAGCCATAAGTAAACGATAATTTTTTTAGTGAATTTAATACTTAATAATGAATTAATTTGAGGTTTTTATTATAACTTTTTGTTTCCAAGGAAGGTTTTTATAATAACTTTGATATTATAGCAGTCAACAATGAAGCTTTCTTGAAATGGAGTCATTATGGGATATATCTCAAAAAGCTACAGCACGAGTGTACTCTGAGTTTATGGAGTGGAAATGAATATTCAAGTTTTAAAAATCCATGAAATTATGAATTTGATACATGCAACAATGCATTCACATCTTCTCTAACCCTTTATAACTTCAATTTTGTTTCCATTATTTTCTCCATTTAATTTTGTCACATTACCAATTCAAACATTTTATTTGGTACAAATTATTGCATATATAGTTGCTATTGTGCTTATAAATTAATCTATATGATTTAAGAGGGTGAAATCTCAGCTTTTTTGTTACATGCGTGACCTGGGATTAATGCATCACAGATCAAAGAAGCATTGACGTTAACAATGGAGGCATCGGAAGTACTCCTAAAGGTACCTGACAAATATATATGAAGTCGCTCTCTCTGAAGTCTGAAGGCCATAATAGATAAAACTAAAACATATATGATACAACATATTCCATTACAAGTTATGAATTAGCACCAATTCTTGATCATAGTTGAAAAACTCAAAATTCAGATTTGACTCGGTGTGTTATGGAGTGGAGTTAAGTTAGAGTTGGCTCCAAGTTGACTTGAAATCATTTATATTAATTTTTTTAATATATAAATGAAAAGATATATGCAATTATTATATATTGCTCTTTTGATGCCGAAATTGTTAAATGCATAATTTATTTTACTTGAAAAATATTGATTTAACTAATTTAAAAGAAAATATTTTACTTAGATAACTTTTATTGCATGATTTGGGGAATCAATTACTAAATTAGTAAGTTTGGAGCTAGTTATTAATAGAGTTTGACTCGAAGGGCTATGAAGTCAAGTCAACTCAAAAAGTTTTTGAGTCCAAGAAGAGTTTTGAAATTATGTTCTTAATCACACCTGATGCATTTATATAAGTCACTTGTATTCAGGATAGTGGTTGTTGATGGAGAATTCAATTAAACATAGCCATAGAGATAATAATGTGAATGTAAGATGTCTCAAAAAAATTAAGCAAATGATGGGTCTAAATTATGTATTTAAAATGATTAACCCAAAATATTTATAGATTATCCTTACTAATATACTGGATTTTACTTAAATAAATATTTGATGTGAGACTTAGTTATGAGATCACAATACATCATCATAAAAAATTGTCTTGAAACCTAACAGTATAATTCACAATCAATCCAACCAACTATTAATACGGTCTCACGTTGACTCTAATACAATATGTAATGACTCTATTCAATTGCAAACCGATGGGCTTAATCATTCTTTTAAAAGTCGTCAACCAAAATTGAAGATAATAAGCACATCTCATTAATATAGTAAATCTTACCGGGAGAAATATTGGAATAGGAAAAATTATTTAGAATATTTTACAAATAATTTTTATATTTAATATTAGGGGTATATCTCACAAGTTACTAGAGATTTTCAATTTTGTTAATATTTATTATGGTAAGACCTCAACATAGACCCATGGGGAAGACAAGAAATTTGGAGAGAATTTTTTTTAAAAAAATGGCTTGTAAGATTTCTCAAAAATTAGAAGTCACATCAATTCCTATATATATATATATTATTGAGGTGTGGTTTATATCTTCAATTTGAGTTAATTCTTTTTGTAGATTAAACTGATTAATCTAGTTTAAAAAAATTAAAGCAATATAAAAAATTATTTACCTTCATTATACAGCGGATAAGTTTCCTTGGATCAAAAACAAATCATATATCAAAGATTGCTTTAATCCATAGGGTAAACCAAGAGTCGTGAGAAGTGTTAGATTTGTCAAAAATCTAATTAATAGTACGAAGAAATGGAGCCTACGGCAGCCTAGTTGTCTGGTCACCCAACGCACGGGCAATGTCAACCATAAGATTGACATCTAAAGGTGATTGATTGAGCAGTCTGTAATTTTTTGGGCAGTTTTTCAAAGAAACTTAAAAACGGTTATTAAGTGAACGCTAGTAATTGAATCCCTGAATTTTTCGGTTTTGTTAATCTGATGGTTCACAGAGGGCGTGCATTATGGCGCCGTAGGCTCCATTTCTTCTTTATAGTACTTGTTATTATCCATCGGATAATGATTTACATTAGGCAAAAAATGGCAACCCTATAATTAATTGGTTATAATCTTTAACCAAAAAGTTATACTCTTTGCTGCACAATTATTCGATGAATAGTTTTACTCTCCGGATTACAACAAGAGGGTCTAACCGACATCATTTTTTAAAATAAAATAATTATATAATAATTTAAAGAGATAACTTAGACCCATTAATTTTTTCTAGAACGGTTTTTAAATATTTGGTTGCCATGAGTAATGTTGCCAAAGTTCTTCTGCAAAGAGAAAATAAAGTTAGTCAAGGAGAAGTCTCTTAATTAATTGGAGACAATATCAAGGAACTTTACTAGAAAATTTATCTTTCTCTAGTTAGATAACTTCTTCAAGCCTTTGAGGGTATTGTTATTTCACAAGCTTAATACAAAATTAGTTGAACAACTATTGTCATCCAAAATTGAAATTGACTTGAACATATACGCCGAGGCAAGATGCTTCAATCATTGAAGCACTATTTTGCCTTCGATGGAAAGAAAGGTTTGAAAACCATTTGACAGCAAATCTGTCGGCCGTATGAATTACATGCCTCGTCACGAAGAATTTTCTCATTGTATTTTTCAAACACCCAAAATAATTTCACTCATTGCTGATCTTCACATGTTATGTTTTGATCTCTTTTCCACAACAATTTAACAATATCATTTTACTACTCAAAGAATGTAGACATTAATTTGGTATGTTTTGAGCTCTTTTGATTAGCTATGGAGTCTTAACTCGTGTATTGCCGACAAGAGATGAAGAACAAGTTTTAAGGAATCTGGACATACCTAGTGAGATTAGACTATAACAAAAGTTATAATAAAGAAATAAATTCATGTTTGTGAATAAGCACCACCGTACTAGTAGTCCAACTATGATATATATATATATATATACACACACACACACACTAGGACAGATATTGCAACTCACACCATGCATGACTTATATCACAAATAAATTTAAATTTTATAAATAAATTCTTATTAAATAATGAGATAAAGTATAATAATCTAATATATTAGATATAGATTTGATTAACTTTAAAAATAGATTTCAATTTAAAGAGAAGATAAAATATAATAATTTAATTTTTTTATTGGTTAAAACTCATCCTTTTAATTAGAGGTCAGTATTGAGTTCCCCTTCTATTAATAAGAGTAAATATATGTTGGTGAAGGAATTAATATGATAAATGACAAATTATCAATCCCTTAGAGTAAGATCTAATATATTAGTGGGACGATGTTTATAATCTTTAATTTAGTTAATTACTTTTGAAAAAATAATTAATTCTATCAATTTATACTAATTGAGGTAGGTTGGTATACGTGGTATTGGAACCGACTCACGGCTATATTGGATGTGAGCTAGGCCGCTAGCACCTGTCAAAGGTGGACATTGGCTAGACTACAAGTAGACATTGAAAGGTAGAAATTTCAAGGGCTGAATTTTTGAAGGTGGATAAATTATAAAATTTTAAAAAGTTAATCTCATGTTCAATATCTTATAAGGTAAAATCCAATTAGTGGGAAGGTGCTTATGATCTTTTCATTTAATTAATCATTTTAAAAAAATACCTTGCTAGTTCATCATTTTGCACTAATCGGCCAAGGTTATTAGGATTGCAATGGTTTTGCGGTAATTCAAGGCGGTAGGAAAAGGAGGGTTAATAGATTCGTCAACTTGTTTGTCGTTTGGTCAAACCGATATGGGTGGCCTAAACGTGATCCTCTTCGTTGTGTCCCTTTCTCTGTCTCATGATGGTAATATCAACCAATTGAGAAACAATGCATATGATCCACATTATTGGGTACGTAGTTCGATCAACTCACTGCATATTATATGTATAGAGAAGTTTGATACATCTTTGTAGCATGCATGGAAGTTACAGACTCTAATTTGTATTCACTAATATTACTAATTCTGTATATTCCTATAGTACAGCTCCATGAAACTCAAAAACTTTCATTTCAATATCTTTCGGTAAGAAAAAAGTTAAAAAATTATGCTCCTAGTTTTGCTTTTTATCTAATATTCAAAGTGTTGGTTGTATTTATACAGAGTGGGGAACATCATGACTCAAGTGATAGCTAGGAATTACACCTTTAGTATACAAGAGTGGGAATTGTCTCCTAGATTCCCATGGATTGATTTTTTGTGGGCTGCTGCAAATTGCAACGAACGGTCGTTTTCTATAGCATTAAAGGCAAAACATCGGATAATTAAACAAAACTTTGTTCATTTTGGTTATGAGTATTGTATGACCATTGAACTCAAGATCATATATCTATCAGCTAGCTAGCATGCACTTCCTAGCAGCTTCTTATATCTGCTCGATTGTTTTCTGAATGCATGCCACGATGAAACTCCTGAAAAAGCTGTGCGTTTTGTGTAGTTGTAGCAGTGATGGCAGACTTGATCAGAACTTGTAAGAAAAAAGTCATAATACTGGAGAGAATGCTTAGGTTTATAGTGCCGCGTGACTATAGCTTAAAGACTACAATAATACATGCTTTTGGTTCATTCCTTTTTCACCTATTTCCATCTAACCCATTGTCATTACGACAGATTATTGAAATGTGTGGTGCAAAAGAGGTAGTATAGATGTATAATAACCCATTGTCATTTACGACAGATTATTGAAATGTGTGGTGCAACAGAGGTAGTATAGATGTATACTAGCTTGAAGGCGTGCATGAATAATGAATAATATTCTTGTATTTTCTTTTATATTTCCTATGTTTTTTTCACTATATATATGGATAAGTCTGCCATGAATACAAAGATAAAAATTCTGAAGAGCAGAAATCAAGAACAGGCTTTCACGGAGGATGCGAGAGATAGAAAAGATGAAGCTTGGTGAAGATCGAGGTAGCTCCAGAAATTCGCACCTAACCTAATACATAAATGTGAGGGGAAGTGGACAAATATACGTAGATGGGTATCTCTTAAATGTAATATGGTTTTGGCAGGGAGTGGGTCTAGCCCTGTCTCCCGGGCTCTTTCTCTGGCTACAATATTTTCACCAGAAGTAAATGACATTCTCATCTTATCAAGGAATGATTGCCGGCGGCATCTCCTCTCTCTCTCTCTTTCTCTCTCCCCTCCGTCCGTCCCTCCCTACCTCTTTCTTTGCCATCTCTATCTTCGTATGATTCACATTGGTCGAGAAATGACATTGAACTTCTTGGTATCGACGTCAACATTTGTGAGGCGACGAAGAAAAGAAAGAGGTACGGTTAAGACAAGCATGGTCAGGACTCGGGACATGGAAAATGGCAAGTGTGTATTTGCTGTGTGTGGTAGGGAAATGATATATCTGGACTACATCAGTTCAAGACCTTGATGGCTCACATAAGTTAGTAGGTAAGTTTTTGCTATGTTTTGCTTGGCTCATACTTGAGGTAAGTTAGGAATGGGTTTATATTTTTGATATGTGTAAATTAATACAATTTGAATTTGACCCGTTTATATTTAATTTTAAATAATTTCCGATCGGATTGAGGTTTAAACTTTTTGAATATATAATATACTAAAAAATATTCAAATCGGATATAAATTTAGGGTGATTTGACCTGTATACAATTCAAATAATATTTATATTATTTTTAATCTATTTTTATATTAAAATTTATATCATTTATTTTATTTTAATCAATCAAGTTGGATTTCAATAGGGTATGGGTTATGTGGATTCACGTCAGATAAAGATATAGTAAATAAAATAGATATAATCTTTAAATTATGGTATGGATTTGGGTTGGAATAAGATATGGTCATATCTGATTTAGATCTGACCCAAACCTATCCCTCAGTCAAGTTATTGTAGGTGCTCATGCTAATTCAAGTTTAAGTTGGATTTTAGCCAACTTATGATATATTTGTTTATACTACCCTCAAGCATATATATTTTACACTAAAATTTAGTTTAGGAAATGACATATTTAAATTTGTCCAAGTATTGTATTTTTTTAAAAAAATAGTTGAATATTAAGCCTTATATTTTTATTTGGAATTATTATTATAAGTCTTATTCTTTTATTATCTTAGTTAAATTTTATGCAAAGAATATAATTAAAGATCTAAATAGTAATCAATTTGTTTAATAAATACAGAACATTAAGCTTAATTTGAGTCTAGGTTAATTAAACTTTGGACTAAACTTTTATTGAGTTGAAATTAAGACAAATTGAACTACAAGCCATGTGTTAGATTTGTTGGGCAATTAGCTGGCTAGGGGTGCACCATACATCCGATGAATTAACAAGTGCTAAGTTTTTTTTTTCAAGGAACGTTGTATGCTAATGTAATTAGAGCTTCTAATCGGAGTCAAGTTGAACAAATTACTATTTATTTGAGAAATATTGAAATATGGATTGTAATCTGATTTGGTGTCCCTCCAACGAACGCAGTGATCAAGAAAAGGAGTCCATGCATGAAAACTAAAAACGTTGGTTGAATGGTTTTGTGGGTGATGCTGTGAAAATTACTGATCCGAATTATCTTCATCTAGCTATGTTTCTTTTGAAAAAAATATTTGGTTTTAAAGAAATACTTAATTACAGGTTATATTTTTTTATCAAAGGCCAAAACCTACTTGTCTAAAGAAAGAGAGTAAAAAAGTTATATATATATATATATATATATATTGTTTTAAAAGACCTTTCGTTTATTATGATATTTTTATATAATTGAATATAATTTTTACCAAACAAGTTCAATTTTTATTCAAAAATAATATAAACACATTACAATTATTTTTATATGCTTTTAATAATTTTATTAAAAGTTATAAAATTCTTACATATATGTAACAAAATTTGGACCGACATGCTGAGACAATAGGCCAGGCACTCGATAGACCCGGCCCTGTATTCGCCGCGGGCCTGCACTATTGGAGGCAGGCCCATGGGTCGGACCGGGCCACAAGGAGTGGTGGTTTGGGTCAGGTCAGGCTGGCTTTGGGTGGCCTTGGTCGGGCCCACCCATTTAGATTTTGGGCTAGCCCATTTTCCACATCTTGCTGCTGCACAAATATGTGGTTCTTCCGTATATTGTTAAACATGTTTAATAAATTGAGTGTTTGGAAGTGTAACTTTAAAATTCTTTTTTAACTCCAAAAATTTTTTTGAGTCCACTCCACTATTTTTTAGCTTGCCGAGACAAACTTTACGGATGACTCCACGGCGAGTGATTTAGTAATTGACTCACCAAGTTATCTTATAAAATTTATCAAAATATATTATTTTTTCTTATGCTTAATTAATATCAATCATATATTTATAAATTTCAAGTATTAAAAGAGCAATTTTTACTAATTTCATATCATTTTCTATTTATATAATTAGAAATTTAATATAAATAACACAAGCTAGATTGAAGTTGACTTTCAGTTGACTCTGCCCTATGACATGCTTAGTCGAATCCAAATTTTAAAATTTTAAACCGTTTGGAAGACATTCTTAGCTTGCAAACAATCAAAATTAGCCAAAATGATACAATAATCAATGGAGAGTTTAGAAAAAAAATGGAAAAATGATATAATAATCAATGGAGAGTTTAGAAAAAAAATGGAAAATATTTGACAATCACATTCATAAATGAATATTTTTTCAAAAATAGTTGAAAGTGAATGACTAAAACGTCATTGTTTGAATTGAAAAATTAAGAAAATCATAAAAGAGCAAATACATGAAACATTCAATGGAGATTTCTTCTTAAAAAAGAAAGATGAATAGGATCTATATTGATCTAAACGACATGCCATCATGTTTATTTTTCTTCTAATGTACTTCGATGATAAAGATAAAACGGTGATCCTTGGGTTGCAAAAATCGGCCGATTTAAATCGGATCGGAGGTGATCCACGTAAAGAAACCAGGTAAATTGGTTTTCGGCTCAAATCGATTTGTGAATCAGTTGATTCTGGATGGCGGCAACGGGCAACTGGGGGGTGGGGTGGATGGGGGGGCAACAGTGGTCGCAGCGGTGGTGACGATTGGCGGAGGTGAAGGATGGGCGGCGTCAGGGGAGAGAGAAGGGGGGGGAGGGAGGAAGAAATTGAAGGTGGTATTTTGGTAATTAAAAGTTGACTCGACTCTGATTCGAGTAAAAATAATAACTAATTCCAAATAATTAAAAAATATCCAAAAAATATCATAAAATATAATACACATCGTAACATAAAAATGACAATATAATGACATGTTTTATAATTAATATCCAATCAATTTTGACTAAGTTAAAATTTTTGTACATGACTGATTTAACTAAACAGATTCCTTACTGATTTACATCGATTCGATCCGATTTATTGACTCCTTCAAAAACTGATTCAAACCCCGATTCTAATTTTTGCAATTATGGGTGATCCTTAGGGTTTGTAACGTCTATTTTGTTGGTATACAATAATGCAAATGTAAAAAAATCATAAAAATGGAAATGCAATGAAATAAAATGACACAAAAATTAAAATTTTTTCCATGTTTGGATAATAGGGAAAAAAACAAAATAATGAAATAATTTTTCTTATGTATCTCTCAAAATTTCTTCCAATTTTTTTTTGTTTTTCACAAAAAAATATTACTTTGTAAAATTTTTACATAAACTTCTTTTAATTGAAAATAAATTTTCTTTAACTAAATTTATAAATATTTGAACACATGAAAATTTTTGACCTCTAAATTTTATATTTCTTTCATGTAATTTCAGGATAATCAGACATACTCTTAAAGGGAAACAAGGTTGTAACCCTTGATGCAACAGTGGAAAAAAAATCTTTCTAAAGACTTAGGTTCAAAGAATATATAATTTCCTAAATAAACACATTTTATTGGAAAGGTTGAGAGTTTGGTGATCATGAGAAAAAAAAAACAAACTTGACTTTAAAAGGTCACAACCACTGTTTAAGAGTCACATTTTATAAAAACATCTTGTTTTGAAGATATTAGGTTAAATTTTTAAGAGTCACCTACTTCGGAGTAAGGAGAAACCAAGAATTCATAAGAGCCGAGAAAAAAATAATTCCTCTACTATAGTTAGATATTAGATTAAATTGTCCATTTCATCATCCACACAAAAAATTTCATAAGAACTTCCAACTAAATAACTATACAATTATTTACAGAATTTACTTTTTTTGTCCGATGTCTCCGAAAGGACAATTTACAAAACATACTCAGATAGATATCGTTGTAGCAAACATAACCTTAAAAAAAAGCATAAAGATCTAGCTTTTGTTGCAACAAAAATATTTGTACATTGTTAAATAGAAATATAAATATCATATCATTCTCTTAATTGAACATTGAGTGATTTGGAATTCAACTTTGCTAATTTGAAATGTGACTTATGTAACTCATTTTTTTTGTTCTTTTTTAGTCGTACCCATTGATAATATTCGAGCTGATTAACATTTTTTTGCAGATGTCTTGTTCACATTTTAAGGGGTTATTTGAGCAGTAGTTTCCTGCTTGATTAGTTCTCCATGTTTGGCCTTCTTGAACTCGCCGTAGAAATAAGAAGTGAATCCCCAAAGGCTAAGAGCTAGCGAAATACCCCTATCAATACTAAACTTCTCATTTAGGAAGACAACTGCAAGAATCTCTGTAACCGGCATTAGGGCCGTGATTAACACCCCTCCTAGCAAAGACGAAAAGCAAGCCACAATAGCCACCAAGCCCAAAAAAAGTTGCCAAGCTACCCCACTGCCAACTATAATCATGTAGTTATTTCATCTTCCCAAGTTCAAAATTTTTAGCTTCTCTTGCTATGGCCTGTTAAAGAAGAAAGCATTTACATATATAATATCTTTTAACTTACACCATCAATTACAACATTGCGACAGAGAAGACGGAGATCAAACCTGAAAATCCTTAGTTACTAGCATACCCAAAGGTACAATGACCACTAGCAAAGATGGAGATGGCCACCTGTAGCTCTAGCACCAAGTTGAGAGTGATTTCTTGTTTTGCCTTCATGTAAGCCAGCTCCAGCAATGACAGGATAAACCCATTGAGCACAGCAGCTCCGAGTATCAAGATAAACCCCATCACATATTGGCCATGGGAAACGCCCGACGGCGATCTTTATTGCTGTGCAGTCCAAGCATGATCGCCACGAGCGTGAGGAGAAAAACTGCATTGATGGGTATGGTGTGAATGTCTGACCGAGAATATGGCGAAGACGGCAGTGAACACCAACTGGGTAGATATGATCAAGGTGGAGGTAGAAACAGGAAGGAAAGATGCCCTATATGAGTAGAGGTAATTGTCCGCACCAGTTGGGAGGCCCAGCAGCCCAGAAGCTCCGAAGAGAAAAGGGTTGATAGTCAAGAACTTGGATTTGGAATTGGTCTTCTTGCGGTAAATGTAAGAGATGGAGAGGGGGAGGATGCCCAAGGGCCACCCTGCCGTCTCAAGCCAGCTCGTTAGCCATATCCGTTTTCCCCCATGTTGGAAGTAGAGTCGGAGCAGGAGGAAGCGGCCACACTACCGACTGCAAATATGAAACAGCAAAGGAAGAGGTTGGCATGTTTGGCTGCAGGTGTGAGACATCGATGCTGTGCTTGTTGCAGCTTTTGAGCTTCGAGCACCATTTTCTAGCTCGTTGACAGACTTGAGTTGTATGTAATAGGTGGAAGTGTGTTTGGGTTATTCCACATTGATCGTGGATGATGTTGGTGAGTTGTATATAGGCTAATGGGAAAACTTTATTCCTTGAGTTAACTTTTGGATTAAGAGAGAGACCCGTGACACCTATTACAAGTCCCTTTTCGGCGTACAAAGGGCGAGCTTGGGAGTGGTATTAGAGCTTGGTTGAGGGCCCAAAGGGCCCACGAAGTGGTATCAGAGCTAGGTTCGAGCCATTGCTTACACCGATTGTGG
This sequence comes from Piper betle, assembly GCA_033002965.1. NCBI lineage: Eukaryota > Viridiplantae > Streptophyta > Magnoliopsida > Piperales > Piperaceae > Piper > Piper betle. The sequence continues at coordinate 31,834 of JAURVB010000636.1, forward strand.
ATGTTTCCTTCGTGGATTCCACCTAAGCCTAGGAGTGGTATACGAGCTTGGTTGGGGGGCCAAAGGGCCCAAGAAGTGGTATTAAAGCCAAGTTCAAGCCGGGGTTTGCTTACACTAATTGTGGATGCTTCCTTCATGGGTTCCACTTGAGCTTGAGAGTGGTATCAGAGCTTGGTTGGGGGCCCACAGGGCCGAAGAAGTCGTATCAGAGTTAGGTTCGGGCTGGGGTTTGTTTACACCGATTGTAGATGTCTCCTTCATAGGTTCGATTGTAGATGTCTCCTTCACAGGTTCCACTTGATGATTATTTAAGGGGGAGTGGGGGAGTTTTGACGAGCTGTTTGCTAGGTGGGAGAGTGATGATTATTTGAGGAGGAGTGGGGGAGTTTTGAGGGTGAGTTTGCCAAGTGGGTATGATTACAAATTACGAGCTGAGGGGGAGTTTGCCAGGTGGGGGAGTTTGCTAGGTAGGTATGATTACGAGTTACATCGATTGTGGATGTCTCCTTCATGGATTCCACCTGATGATTATTTGAGGGGGAGTTTGCACGGTGAGTATGATATTGGATTACGAGTTGATGGGGAGTTTGCTAGGTGGGTATGATTACGAGTTGAGGGGGAGTTTGCCAGGTGCCAGGTGGGTATGATTACAAGTGGGTATGATTACGTGTTTGCCAGGTGGGTGCCGTCTGATTTAAGGGGAGTGATTATTTGATGGGGCTAGGTGTGTGAATGAGAGTTGTTGGGTTTATCCCACATCAGTCGTTGAAGATGTTGGCGAGTTGTATATAGGCTAATAGGAAAGTTTTATTCCTTAAGTTAACTTTTGGATTAGAGAGGCTTATGACACCTGTTACAAGTCTCACCTATTACAAGTCCCTTTGGGGGCCCAAAGGGCCCAATAGTGGTATCAGAGCTTAGTTGGGGCCCAAAAGGCCCAAGAAAGTATAGTTGGTTTGATTGTGGACATAGTTTGAGAATAAAGAAATGGTTGCATGTACATAAGGTTGGTGTGGGAGTGAATGCATGCAATTCATCTGACTGGAGGTGGTGGAAGATTAGTTTTTGGATGAGATTTTTACTAAGAAGTGGTGGAATATTAGGCATAATTACCAACCAGTGGAAAATTAGGCATAATTACTAAAAAAATATTAGGAATTATTTTTGACACCCTCACTTAAACTGGATTGTCTAAGGTTTGGCGGCCACCACCGGCGACTGGAGGCACCAACAGAGGCTGGCCAGATTGCGGCCATAGGCCAAAACTTGCCAGGGTAGCTGCCCTTTCTTAGATTAGTCAAGGGCAACAGGCCTCCTCAGGTCAGGGCGGCTTGATCTCACTGCCCTTGGCAGGTTGCCCAACCACAACCAAGTTTGCCAATTTAGTTGAGGGTACCAAGGATGGTGGCTACTAGCCCTAGGCCAAATTGGCCAATGATGGTTAGATTTGGTGCCCCAGGCACTAGATCTTGTTGGGGAGGCCAGGTTTAGCCCCCTCCATAACTGCCCAACCCCCTTCCATAACGGCCCAACCCAAAGTAAAAATTATTAAGCCTAAATCATCTCTTCAAAGTAGATATTAGATGTCAGGTTAATTTTGAAATTATTACAATCCACCAATCTTATGAAGTTTTATTTTTGAAATTCCTACCCTTAGCCCATGTTCAAACCAACCCACCATCAAATACAGTTTCAGATGATTAGTTCTGATACAATTTGTAGCAAGCAAGATCAAAGTGTAAACTGATGTAACACCCCAATTCGGCATAAAGGGATGAAGCGAATCATGATATTATAAGTTAGAAGCTACTAGTTGGGCTATCACATATATGCTTTACAGAAGTAGATCTCAACCCTCAAAGAAGCTTAAGATGAACAATATACTGAATTTACAAAGAATACATGCAGAGTTCGTACTATATAGGATGGATCTTGGACTAAAGAATTTTATATGATCACCCCTAGTCATAACAAAGCCAGAACCTCTTATGTGATTATGAGTGATGACTTTAAAAATGCGTATGATCACTCCCAACTGCAGATGAGGCACACCTTTGCTATAGTTTTGAGGTTGCATGCTATGACATGATACATTTTTTACTACTTAAATCAAGTGATTGGATTAGGTGACTTAATTACTTATATGCGGATGAGTGCAATGTATTTAAACATTGGATCGTGGTAACTTGTTCCACATACCCCTCAAGAATGTTAAATAAATAACACAACATCGTTGGATGCTAGGGCTTTGTAAACTAACAAGTAGACTTCACATGGGTCGCCAAGTGGTATGATCCATTTATCCCACCTACCAACGTTACTCTTGCACTCACACCCAGCTACAACCAAATACATTTAGTGTACCTTGATTCGCTCATCGTTATGTTCCAAGACTATGGGACTTCTATACCCTGCAGACGATAGTTATCCTTACCCCAAAGTTTAACCATTCTACGACAATGAAATATGAATAAAATGAAGTAAACACACATGTGCAAACATCATGACATACGATCCCAAAATGTACAAAGTCAACCATAAGTTTAGGGCTCAAGCCCGTCAAACAATCATCCAAAAAATATAGTTTCAAAACACATAAGATAACATAGGGCCCCCACCACCACCACTGAGCCACCAGATCCATATGCCTAAGCTGGCCAACGCTAGGGAGCCTCACCAACATGTAATATGAAAACACGTCAAAAATCAAATAAATTTGATTATTGAACAGAGAAAACTACCAATAAATACTATATTGACAAATGGGTATTCTATTAGCCATGAGACTTTAGAAAACTTAATAATGCCTCACATTGGCGATAAGCAAATAACTTATTAAAAATGTCGGTGCACATACATGGCTAGAATTTATATCTATACAAATAGTTTATACCCTCACATCTTCTATATAACACCCGACATCGGAGGAATCCGATAAAATGTTGCTAATGTCGTCTTACGTCTAAAATATGATTAAACTCAATAGTCAAGGAGTCAAGCAAAGGAGAAACAAGGAATCCTACGGATCTGGATGAGTGGAGCTCTCTATCCTAAGCCTGCGAGCTTGACCTGTGTAACATAGCACAAAGATGGAACTGAATCAGAATCGAATCACATCGAGGCAAAGCCTCTACACATGCACACTCATAGAAGAAACTTAATTATCTTAATTAGGTGTTTAAATGAAGTATTAAACCATATAAAGTGGCTTAATCCTTATTCAAGGATTTATGTTCATTTAGTCGGACTTGTCCAATTCTAGGGTTTTATCAAACGGGTTTATCTGAACAATATTTTGGACAAACCAAATGATGTCCAAATGGGTTGAAATATGGATCAGTAAGCCTTAACACTCTAAGGATTGTGGAGAATTTTACAAATTCTAGACCATGGGCCAACATGGTGAACAAGACCAACTAACTTCGGGCTTATGGTGCTGAGAACAATACTTGTTGACCACACACCGATTTTGCTAAGGGTCGTTCATGGGCTTAGAGACTCCAAATAGGCTAGGGTCAGTGGGAGTGGTTATCCAGCACCTTAGGCTTGGGTGGGCTCGACAAGGGAAGATCTTGCCTTGGTCATTTCTGGAGTTGGGGTGACCTAACAGGCTTGGGAAATTCATAACTTGTGATATACGAAGCCATTCACTCCCAAATTTGGACACACTAATACTGGAAATATCCTAAGCTGTGAGATGAATTTCATCCAAATCCATCATCATTTGCCTATATTTTTGGATTTTACATAGTTACCCAGGTAACTAGAGTTTCACTCTTCATTCTTAAAGATTTCTGATCAGTGACTAATGAGGCGCCCTAAATGATTTTTATTAAACCAAAAAATTAACACTTTTATTTTATATAGTTAGGGAGTCATTACATAATTTTTACATATTTTATTAATACATTTTAGGTTGTTCATTGAGGAGCCTAAACTCAGAACATGGCAACACAATCACACAGAGGCAGCGTACACAATTTTTAGTTAGGTGTTTTGTTCATATCCGTAAGGTGGTTAGATTAGGCTTAGTATTTTTCAGGAGAGATCCAACATCTATAGAAACAAACAAGCATAAGGATGACTCCAAAAGCCTACTACATAAGGGAGTAAAAATTAGGAAATTGGAAACATGGTCGCTATAACCATAAGAGAAAGCTATCAATTTTTACCAAGTTTGGCCCCATTTTGTGCATTTACAAACCATAAAAGAACAAATTTACAACAAAAAACATATAGATCTACATGTTATGAGTCTATCAAGACCTAAATCATGCAAAATAAAGATCTACATAGTAAGATATCATTTTTATGGTGAAACAATACAAGATCATGACAGCAGTGGATGTAAATATACATATCTATTTTTCTTCATACTCATATCTAATGATTCCAACCTCTACAGACTCCAAACAAACAAATCTATATGGAAAAAATACAACAAAAATGGGAAGGTCATTTGGGGCTTCCTACCCAAAGACCTACTACCCTAGGTAATAAACAAATTGATTCGAAAACCTTCGGGTGGACGGCCCAGGTTCTACAAATGGACCTAAGTCATCTGTTCAAAATAATTAACCCAAACTGAAGATCTATATACTATTACTACTAATAAATCGGATCTTATCTAAATATGAATTAGAGATAGGATTAATTTTGGGAACTGCCCAATATAATGAATTAATGTGTATTGGAGGTAGGACATATTGGACATGCCTGGGTCATCAATGCTAAAAACATAACAATGGATGTGCTTAGAGGCACAACCATTGCCACTTATTCAAATAATTGAGGATTAGACATTTAAGGGATGCACGACTGTTAGATTGTCTATTTTGATGAATGACATCATTTGGCCAAATTATTACACAGCCCCTTGTATCAAAGTTATTTTATTTTGGTGGTCAAGAAAAAAATTATTGTATTTTGTCCTCTTGAGGCTTGCCTCATTGATTAAAAGGACATCCCTCCTCCCGAATGTCTTGGATTTTAGCCCCTACTAACTTCTAATCCTAACTTCCTATTAACAAGAGTCTGCTATATATTTTTTTCAAAGCAAAGTCAATATTTTAGGCTTGTCATCTTTGCCATTTGATTATTAGTAATTGCATGAATTTTTCCTTATCTAAGAAGTGGCTAGGTAGCACATTTATGTGGTATGCTATTATCATCTATTTATTTGCTTATTTATCTACTTACAATAAAGTTTAGTTTTTTTTCTGCCGTAGTTAATTATGTGTCCACATGATGGAAAGCATATAGTAATTCCTATTTCATAATAAAGTCATTCTATATTAATTTTACTGATAAAAATTCCTCTTATCAATCTTAATTTAAACACTTTTTCAAATAATAACTATTTTTCACTCTTCACTTACTCTCAAAATTTCATCAATTTCTATTTTTTAATTAGTGTTTAGTTTATGATTATTTTTTAAATTAATATTAGAGAATTTTTTAAGTATAATTCTATTCAAACTAGAAATCTTGATTTTATTAAAAATATCTAATTATTGTTTTAAAATAATAATAATAAATCTTTGAATATGAAAATAATAAAAAAATTTAATCTATACTTTATTTAAACTTTTATTTTTAATAAAAATTAATTAAAATAAATTTCAAATATAACCTGGTCATTGCACTGGTCTTTGACTAGTATTAACTAAAGTTGGGGATTTCATTCTTGCTGTGCTTAATTCTTGCTCATATTAGCATCAGACTTATGTAGATACCATATTTTTAATAAGCGTTGACCGAAAAAATGCATATTAGTTCTCATAATTGCTGTTCCCAATAAAAGCGGTTCCTCATTAATATTCTTAATAAAAGCTCCCTTATCAATCTTAGTAAAAACTTTTTTCTAATATTATATATGAACTCTATGTACATGAACTACACCTCATATAGCCTAAATGAGCTACATCTCTCACTTTAAGCAATTTAGTAGGCCCCAAAATTCAAAAATTAAATAGATCAATAAAATAATAAATAATGAGGGTAATTATAAAATTTTGAAAAAAATCTAATGTTTATAACATTTTCATCTTAATTATCAAAGTAATTGTAATAAAAATCAATTTTAAAATATTGATTAAGTTGTACATCTTTTGAAAATTTAAAAGTCCGTGATAATGATGTTAAAAAAAGATAAAATTTTATCAACATCATACTTATGCACACTACTTTTAATATATATACAAATATTATTTTGTGAAACCCGTTAAAAAAGTTTAAATTAAATACGTAGCTCATATAAAATTTTCCCTTATTCATTTCCCTTTCTTCATGTAAATTCAAAACTATAATAATCTCCATAATTATATTAATGATTTTCAAATAATTTTACCATGTATATATGATTGTTTTTAATATCAAGTTTGCCTTTTTTACTAGTTATTATAGAAATTTTCATGTATGTATGATTTTATCCAAATTAGAAATCTCTATAATATAAAAGTTTTTAGTTATTTTAATAAAAAATAATCCAATTTTTTTAAATATATAAAAATGAACAAAAGAGTTATGATCTCTATTCTATTTAATATTTAAATTAAAGAATTAATTAAAATAAAATTTAAAGATTATAATCCACTCATTACACTGGTTTTTGATAATACTTTATGTCACTACGGATATGTTTAACAAATTGAGAGGCTTCTTGTAAAATCCAAGCTTCGAACAAGATTTTACTCTATTGACTGACTCAAATTGGCTTGGTTCTGCTTGGTTTGATCCTGGCAAGTTTAATTTATTTTTGAATATTATCAGTATTCGAGCACTCAATTAATGTTTATACTACAATGTTTGCTTTACTGAGTTGTTTACTGACTGGTCTGGTGGATCTATTACTGTTAGAGGGACATCTCAGATTTTTCTTGGTAATTTTGGAGTACTTTATGGTGTGTATTGATCAACACGATCGTGTTGAGTCGTGTGATAATTTAGAGTTTATTGTAATTCTGGATGACTTGCGACTTTGATTCGCCTTGTCGTTCCAATTCTGATAGTATAAAATATGCCTGCATACTTCCCTGATTTCCCTCCCTCACCGACCGTGGGTGGAGCCGGTTTTTCATCTGACTTCATGTCGATGGCCACACCACGATCACCGATCAATTGGCCACTGTGCTGGCTATCGACCCCGATAAGCACCAGCGGTGGCTACCATGCCGTTCGCCGAAAACTCTCGCCCAAAGTTGGCATTTTGCTCACGGCCACTGATCTTCGCATCGGGACTAGCTCGGCTACCGTTTTGACCACCAACGTGACCGCTGTGTCACGATTGATCAGTTGTCGCCGAATCCTGCCGTTGTTGTGGCCAGGATCGTCGCGGGCATCCTTTTATTCAGTTTTCGACCGTCATCTTCTCTGACCAAATCCAGCCAATCGTTGTCGCCGCCATTGTGACCGCTGACACCGGCTCTACCTGTTGGGACCCTCGTCGGAGTATTTGTGGTTTGTATATCGTGACGGGTAAGCAGCTCACCTATCCATACATTAATTATGCGAGGACCCGTAAAAAGACCATTGGATTAGGAGGACGGTTGGATGTTGAGCTATTTTGTCTATATCAAAAGCCATATATGATTTAAATGGGTGTCCAAATTTGAAAGTTACTAATATTCTTATATTAGCAAAAACAACCGATGTTTATAAGCTTACCCTTTTAGAATTCCTAATTAGGCTCCAAATTCTCTTAATAATAATAAAAGGGAAAATTATAGTGAGTTACACCTCATATAATTTATATGAACTCCACATTTAATTTGAACATTGTTTCGTACGACTTATGTAATGAGATTTACATGTATAAAAAATATAAAGTTCGTAAATAGGAGGTTGATAAAATTTTATCTTTTTTATTTAACATCAATATAACTTGCTTTTCAATTTTTAAAAAATGCACTAGATTAAAAATATTTTTAATTGACTTTTATGAAAATTATTTTGATAATTAAGATGAAATGGTTAAAAACATTAAATTATATTAAACATGTATAAATTCCCATATTATTTATTTTTATATTTATTTATATAGATTTTAAGTAATGGGACCAACAACTAAATTGCTCTAAATATAATAGGTAGCTCATATAAGCTATGTTGTGACTCGTGTATATAAGGCTCATAATAAAAACAATAATTACTTTATATAAAGCAAGTATTTATAATAAGCCAGAATAAACCACTAAGGCCCATTATACAGGTAATAAAACATGGACACACCCTAATCACCCACTAATGTCATTAGGAAGAGGTTCATAACAAGGCCCCCTTGTGCATATTTGAAGGCATAGTCAATGAACATGAGTATTTCATAAACTAGGTTTAGCATTTTGGTATTGACAAGATATCAATTTTGCTTCAGGACTATTTGGGTCAAATTCTCTGAAAATATTGGTAGTCTTACTTAACTCTTGATAACGAAGTAACAACCACGCTTTGAATAAGAAAAAAACGAAGTGCAACCAAGCTATCTTTCAAAGAAACAAAAAGAGGCATACAAACTAGATCAAAGCATTGTCAATTGACCAAACAGCTTATTTGACTATCTCTCTCTCTCTAGAAATTATATCCGATAAAATATACGTGAAATAATGGAGATCTAGCCATGATTTTGTCCAAAATTGGACCTCGTCCAAGTCCTTCAAGTTTCAACCAGTGAAGGTGCCACTCCCACCATCCATTCCATCTCTTTCAACAATCAACACCAAAGTATCCATTACGAAAATGAAGGCAAAACCACCATGAGTTTCTCTGATAAAAGACCCAGTCATGTCTTCCATGAACGAAGATTATCTTTTCATAAAAAAGAAAAACGAAGATCGCGAGCTCTATCACAAGTAGAAAAACTAACCGTAAAGCTGGTCACTAAAACTGGGTTTATTGGTAAAATATAATATTTGCCGCCTGATTTAAAGGTCATATGCTGCTATATGTTTTTGTACGTGACTTTGATTCGCTTATATATATATATATATTATTATTATTATAAGATTATTTTTTCGCTGTTATCCTATTTTAATTTTTTTCTTACACGAAATTAATTCTAACCCTGCGAATCCATCTGTCCACGTCATTCCATTTTTACGAAATCTCTCCCTCCCCAAAACTCTCATCGTCACTTGTTTTTTACATGAAGATAAGATTTACAAATTGATCTAGGCCCTCTATTTAGATCTGAATGACCATAATTTGTTTGTCTTTAGTGACAAATAAGTTAACATACGGAGGCAAGATCTTCCGAGCCTTACCACAATCCGCTCTTTCTTTAAAGTAGACCCCACATGCATTATCCTCCCACATGCATATCTTGACTTTTAACTAATTCAAAACTTTATATTCTGAATTTTACCGCTCAGGTTTCTCGAAAAAGTGACAACTCCATGCCCTTTTCAATGCATACAAATTCAAATTAAATCTTCAAACTTTGAAATTTTTTAGATAAGCATGAACTCTTACAAAAGAATATAACCTTCTTCCCACTCTTATAAAATATTCATTGATAAGAAATATTAATTAGAATTCAATCATATATAATCTCAAAAGTCAATTAGTATTTTGATTAAAATTTATTCTCTTTTTGTTTAATATATATTTAATTTTTGCAATTGAGCAACTTTGTGTATGTATATATGAGAAAAACTTTATTCAGCCGAGGTAGAGAAGCTTTCGCACCATATATTAATGTGGACTATCTGATTACATGGACGATCCAGATTAATATGTGTAAGATAATACCTTAGGGTAGTGTTGAGGCACTCTAATTTAATAAGCGGCTACCGCAGCCTTCGACTGTAGGTGCCTTAGTGGCTGCTTCTAACCCTCGCTGCCCCAATCGCTGCCTCCGACTATTAAACACAATTGGAGACAACAAAAATAAACCCATCTTCATGAGATAAGCTCTACTCCATGCCATGCTAAAAATTTCAAAAATACAAAAGAAAGGTTTCAATCAATACAAACCAAGATTCAATCACATAAAACCAAACAATCTCAGCATTCAACCTTAATTTTTCAGCTTTGGCGTTGAAGGTGATAGGCAATGCAACAGTGGTTAGAGGATACAGTCCGAAGGAGTGGTGAGAGAAGGCAGGCTGAACAGAGATAGTCGGAGGCAGTGACCGAAACAATGGTGGAGAGGAGGTGGCGACCAAGGCAGCAATGGTCAGAGGCGGCGATGGAGCAGTGGCGAGGAGGCGGTGGCCAGGGCACCTACGGTTGGACGAGGCAGCGGCGACATATGAAATTGGGTGTCGGAACACTGCCCTCAGGTATCATCTTATATATATTAATCTAGACTGTCTATGCAATCAGACTGTCCATATTAATATGTGGTGAAGAAAGCTTCTTTGCCTATGGTTGAGTAAAGCTTTGATATATATATATATATATATATATATATATATATGCTAATGTGCACCCGGGTATAAATTTTTTTCTAGCCCGGACTTTGATTTGAGCTGCCCGGTTACAAGGATGACCCAGATCTATTATTAAAAAAGAAAAACTAAACTTTGATCTGGCTCATCTGATTACAAGAACGGCCAAGATCTAATGTTTTCAAAAAAGGCCGCCAAGCGGTTGTGCGCAGCCGTGGGCAGCCAACCGCGGCCAAATCTGGCAGCCACTAGCCACATCTAGCGACGGGTAGCCTCGTTCGGCCGCTCATTGGCCAAATCCAATCGCGGGGTGGCCAGACATGGCTGGCTATGGCTGGATCGGGCCTTGTGGCCAAAGATCAACCATTTTTATTTTTTGCTTGGCTTGATCTGGTTGTCGCCGGCTAGGTCTAGCCACTGCAGGCTGAATATGGCCTTCCCCCTATAACATCCTAAATCTGGTTCATGCTCGGGAACTAAATAGGAATGTCATTGGTCCCGGTTGTGTCGGCTAACTTCAACCCAATTTATTGCAGATCACTTTGCATGGATGAATGCACAAAAACCCTAACATACTACTACATAGATGATATGACAAGTGGATAACATACCAAAATAATTCCAATGAAAATTGATAAAATTCGTAAATTAAGATGGACAGAGTCTCCCCTAAAAGTGCAATTAAAACCAACACTGTCAAATCGACATGTATAAATATATATATATAAAGATATCATGCATTTACATTTACACAAAATTCTAATCTGTTGCATAAGTCATTCTAAATCTTGGGTCTGGTCCATTTGTGCATTCTATTCACTTTTCACATCAAATTATCTAAACAAATTTACTAAAACATATGTATTCAAATGTCACAATTTGAAATTCTCCTAATGAAGCAAATAACATATCATATTATTATACCTTGTATTACATCACACCATTCTCAATATAATGACAACATAAACAAAACATTAGCATTCTATCATCTGACATGTGTGTGCAAGAGACATCAATGCTCATCCGTCTAGGCTGGCACATCCTACTCATGATCATCACCTACATATATTATAAAAACACGTCAGTAATGAGTGTCACTGGTCCAAAATATAACTAATATCAAATTGGCTATGAGAGCAAACAGTCATATGAAAAAACATTCATATATTTCTTGTGAACTCTCTGAAGGGCACTTACTGAGGACCCACTAAGTTGCAGACCCAGTAGCATCCCGAAGTGACTGCTGTTCTGATGCTGATGCCTCTCTTGACATTTTCTCATTTCATTTTCTGGTCCCTTGGGACTACTAGTATATCCTAAGACATATCCTTTCCTCCATAATTCTCCTAGCCTTGAGCACGAAGACCGAGTACTCTTAGGCAGATACCTTTAATACCCTTTGAACCACAAGTCTAAACATGCGCTGTATTAAATACTACTTGTAAGCCTCTACATTCTTCGGGTGTGAGGAACTCAAACATAGAGTTGTCAGGATCCCTCGGGAATGGAAGAGCCTGCTCACTAATGCAGAGCTAGCTTTGACTAGCACATGCACCCACTCATGGTATGTGCAAGTCGGTTTTACTATCTCCCGTCTCACTGAAAATTCGATAAAATTATATATATAGGCCTGAGAAGAGATTCATATAACAGGCCCGAAGGTAACTTGTGATGGATCTTATTTTTGAAAGCATACTCGAAGGATCTCATCCTCGAGGGTTACTTGTAAAACCCATGATTTGAGTCAGGGTTTTAAAATTTGAACCAGTTGGTTTGACTATTATTTTTAGAGTCGAGTCTAGTTTAAATTATGAGACGACCATTCATTTTTCTCATTGATTATTCGTTTTTCTCATCGACCATTCGTTTTTCTCACCAACCACTCATTTTCTTCCCCCTTTACACCTATTTTTTCCACACTTCTGACACACCATCCATCCAACACCATCCTTTTCACCCAACTTTCTTCTTTTTTCTTCCTTCTCTTTTCCCCTACGATCCTCGCTCAAGCCAGCCACAACCTTGTTGCCGTCACCACATGACTGACAATTAGGTACGGAGTAAGAGGTCACTATTTAAGCGCTAAGACACGCTCAGAGCTTCTACCAGGTCAATTTAGGACTCGCCCCTAATTTATTGTTCTATTCTATCGTGATTTAATTTTTATAGATTGTAGGATGAGTTGAGTGGTATTTTATTAGATCCCCTTAGCTCGGGCCATTTAATCGAATAGTTTTCTGGATTAATAACTCTCGAGGAGGAGATTCCTTGAGTATGTTTTTAAAAACAAGATCTACCACAAGTTGCCTTTGGGCCTATTATATAAAGCCCTACCAAGACCTATATAAATGTAGTTTTTGCTTTTCCGATAATCGTACTACACTAACGGGCATGTGCCAATCAAAGCTGCCGACAACCATGCTACGCAAGTAGCATGTGTCAATTGTAAGCCGAAATACCAACAACCATGTTATGCAAGCAGTATGTGCCAGTTGAAGCCGCCAATAACCATGCTACGCAAGTGGCATGTGCCAGTCGTAAGCCAGAAATATTGACAACCATGCTACGCGAGTGGGTATGGAAGTAAGAAAAAGGGCTTAGGATATAACAGTAATCCCAAGGGACCATAAAGTGAAATGAGAAAATGCCAAGAGATGCATTACCAACAACAGATCAGTTCAGTTAAAGATGATTTCAGTTCAGTAGATGCCCTTCAGAGATTTTGTGATGCTTTCTTTCATATGAGAGTTTGTTCTTATAGCCAGTTTGATATTACTTATATGTTTTGGACTAGTAACACTTGTTAGTGATGTGTTTTTATAATATATGCAGGTGATGATTATTAGTAGGATGAGCCAGCCTGGACGAAGGAGCAGTGAGGTCTCTTGCACACATGTCAAATGATAGAATATTTTGTTATGCTATCATTATATTGGGAATGATGTGATGTAATGTAAAATATGACAATTGAATTCGTATGTTTTATTAAGAAAATTTCATATTTTTATTTAAAATAAAATAGCAAACTTGTCAATTCATTAATCCTTTCATGTTGTGCTAATAATTATCACCCTTAATAAATTAAGTCAAAGTTAATAATACATCATGTCGTCGGTAATCGGTGATGGCTAGGGTTCATCACATGTCTCAGAGCTCGAATTTGGGGCTTGACAGCATCCAAAATTCTATTGGCCTCGACTAGATGAGTTCGGCGAAAGATTTGGCCGGGATGGGTGGCGTTGGGCTCTACTCCTATCGGGAAAGGTCGTGGGAGGGTCCGCGACTGGATGTTGGCGTCGGTGATCACTAGCGGTAGAATCGGTGATAGGTAAAGGGGTGGCATCGATGGTTTGGTATATAAAGGTGTCGGGGGAGAAGACAAGTGGTCGGGGGAGAAAAGGAGTGGTCGGGAGGTGAAAACAAGTGGTCAGGGGAAGAAGAGGAGTGGCTGGGGAGAAGGTTAGGGTTTTCTCATAAATAGAACTTCATTTGACTTCAACTCGACTAAAAAATAATAACTAACTCATAATAATTCCTAAAAAATTCAAAAAAATAGGGGAAAATCTGATAAAAGATAATACACACCAAAACATCACAATGACATGCTCTAAGATTAATAACCCACCCAAACTGCCCGTAACACGTCCTAATGTGTTATTCAACCTAAAATAATAATTCTACCATCTAATACTAAAATAAATAAAAGAAAATCTGAGTGAACTCTCATATATTTTGATAACTCATTCGACTATTGTCTTACTGATGTTATCATCATATACTTGGGCACACATGACTCTCATGGTTCATAACACACGACCGGTCTCGGCTATGTACGCATGTTCTAAAGTTGACCCGACTAAAAATAATGGTCGAACTGGCCAGTTTAGACTATAAAACCTTGACTCGAGTTGCGGGTTTTATACCCCCGGCCAGATCTAAATGGGGGATGGCTAAGTCCAGCCTGTAGCTATCGGACCTGGTTGCGGTGGCTAGATTTGGTCATTCCCTCCGTGCAACAAAAAAAAAAAACCAAAATTTTTGTGGCTGCCCTCACCTAGCCACAAGGGAGCAGGGAGGAGGGGAGTCCACAACTTGGTGGGTTCGAGGTGGAGTGCAGTGGTTGTTGTGGGACGACCACCGCCGGCATTGGGAGGTTTATTTTTTATTTTGAAAACAATAGATTTGGGTCATCCTTGTAATCAGACGACCAGATCAAAGTCTGGAGCAAAAATTTTTTTGCCCCGGGCTAAGGAACTCTTTACCCATATATATATATATATAGTATATATATATATAGTGAATTTCCTTCCCCGAGGGCAGAAAATTTTTTCTGCCCCAAACTTTGATCTGGGCCGTTTGATTATAAGGACGGCCCAGATCTATTGTTTAACAAAAAAAAGAAAAATAAACCTCCCCATGGCAGTCGTCGAGCAGCCGTGCTGGCCAGGGGCGGCCATGTTTGGCCACCCCTAGACCAAATCTAGCTGCAGTCGGATCTGGATGTGCGGCCAGGCGGCAAACAGACTTGGCCGGCGGTGGCCAAATCTGGTCACGTAGCCAAAAAAAAAGTTGTTAGCTGCTATCGCCGCCTGCCAAGTCCTATCGCAAGTGACCTTGTTTGGCTGCCTACTGGTTGTGAGGGGGTTGAGGTGGAGCAGAGAGGGTGTAGGCCATAGCTGGACAACATGGTCGAGGGGGAGCAGGGAAGGGTGCTAGCCGAGCGGGGGAGGGTGGGTGTCCTCGACGAGGGAGGGGGGAGCAGGGTAGAGGAGCGAGTCGCAAGCGGTGGGGGTTCGAAAGGCTTGGCGGCCACTGCAAGATGGCAGGGTCAAGGGGTAGCGGGGAGGGGTGCCGGCTGGGTGCAGGAGGGGGCTGTCTGTGGCTGGATAGAGGAGGGTGTCACGGGCGGCGGGTCCGCTCCCCCTCCCCCACCACAAATGCCCACCCTCCCCGCTCCCCCTCGACCCCGCCATCCCTCAACAGACATCCCCCCTTCCCTGCCCAACCAGCCATGACCGGAACGTGGCAGCCGACAAAAGTAGGGGTGGAGGATTTTTTTTTTCATCAAATCTAGGCTGCCCGATCATAAGGACGACCAATATTAGAGCTTGGGGCAAGAAACTTTTCCTGCCCTGGCTGAGGAAAAGTTTACCCATATATGTGTGTGTGTGTGTGTGAGTCATTCAATTATAAGGAAAACCTAAATCTATTTTTTTCAAAAAAAAAATCTAAACTCTCCCCAGTGACACTAATAGTGGTGGTGGTGGTTGCAGTGGCAAAATCCGGCCGCTGGAGGCTATGTTTAACCACCCACTGACCAAATCCAATCGTGACCGGATTTGGTCGCGCCGCCATAGATCTAGTCGCGTGCACTTATGAGGCGGCACTCCTAGAGCTGGCCGCTACCGGCCAAGTCTACTGCATTTTTCTTTTTTAAAAAAAGTGGTTAGTGGCTAGGTACCTGCACCGCAACATGGTCGTTGGCGAAAAAGGGTGTGGAGGGGTGTTTTGTTTGTTTTATTTTATTATTATTCTTTTTCCGCAGAGAACTCTCTCTATCCTTAGCTACGATAAACTTTTCCATATATATATATATATATATATATAGCATCATTAGAGAAAGATAAACTTTCAAAGAGAAACTTTGAGAAACTTGATAAGAGCCCTCAAAACCAAATGGATGTACTAGATCAGACTTTAATTAGTTACATAACTAGTTTTGTCTTTTAATCTCCACAATCAAATTAAATTTAACGACTATTATCAAGTTTCTCTCTCTATCATGACCCTATATATATATATATATATATATATATATAGAGAGAGAGAGAGAGAGAGAGAGAGAGAGAGAGAGAACAACTTAGTTCGAGTAAACACTAGTGTTTTTAAAACTGTACCATTGACCATACTTGAATTTTAACGGGCATGTGGTACATTTGGTTTAACTGGGTTAAACGAGATTTGATATGTAATGACAAATTAAACCTTATTTTAACTATATTAATAAGAATTAAATAATTTACATTATCATGTAACATAATATATTCGAATGGTTTAGGGCCATGTTTAGATGGGAGGACTTGATTTCAAATCTTAGTGGTTGAAGGTTTTGTTTTTTAACATGAACACTTATTTCAGCCATCACATTTGTCTCACATCTCTCCCAAAACAAAACTCATACCTCTCTCATCTCTATATATACATTCACACATGCTCCTATCATTTCTCTACGTATACACCTACAAAGATAATTTATTGTCTTCCGGATGGACCGGGAAAAAACCATGGTATTTACAAAAACTTGTGGCTTCTGTAAAACCCGGAAACAATTGCACATGTAGTCTAACACACTAAACTAGACCAGACAAGAGACCAGTACTCGATATATCGGGTTGGACCGGCCAGCCCAGCTTAGTAAAATTAATTTATCTATATTAATGTTTTAAAAGTGATTTACAATCAGTTACATGTGGTGTTTATTACACAATGCATAATTGATATGGTTCATCTAATTTATTAAGAATAATAAGGAAACATTGACTCTATATAAAATGTGTCAATTGGCTTCATTCAAAAATGACTCACCTCTTTAGAAGACCTAAGAACTCATTTCATATAGAGATATGGGACAATAATTTCCCGTGCAAGTTGTATTAGACTAAGCATGTGGACCCTCCATTTGTACCACATGAGCTTCCCATTCTGGGCATTTAAAGACAAGCCATACAAATTATGACTAGACCATAATAAACGTGAGTGCTAAAGAGATGAGACGAGAGTCCTCCCTTTATGGGTTGGCTCTGATAGTATTTTGAAAATGGGTCTATAAGCTTCACTCCAAATTGGGATGAGACTGAGAGCCCTTTATGGGTTGGCTCTGATAGTATTTGAAAATAGGTTCATAAGCTTCACTCCAAAATGACTAGCAACTTTAAATGACCTATGACCTATGAGACAATGATGTTAATACTAGTTTCAATTAGGATTTGTAGTTCAAGAATCTATGATACGATAAGAAATAAATTAGTGAATTTTCAAGATAAATGTATGAAACTTATGTGCCTTATTTTAAAATTTCTTTTTGAAGCTCTATCATCTTGAAGTTATTTTTTATATCAAAGAGAGCATTTTGTCCTCTTGTGAATTCTTTAATCTCTTTTTGTTAGACTAATCCTCTCTATTTTCTTAGGTCTTTTGTCTCATATTGTTTCTTTTAGTTGTGTTAGGAGTATAATGACCTAGTCTAAATGTAAACTAATGGGCCTATTAGTCATTCTTTCAATAGAGAGTAATACAAGTTGAAGATTTATATATACACCCCTGTAGATATCCTTGATTTTATCCCTGTAGGCATTAGATGCGAGCTTAGCTTTTAAATGATCTTGCACTCCACCCACCTTAAAGAAACTTTGTCCTTGGAATTCTTTTCTTTGCCTATGAACTAAGTCTATCTTCAAATCCAACTCACCATTGAATACGGTCTTCAGTGAGCTCTGATACTATTTATAACAACGTAGCGCAACTGCAAACTAAAGGATCTAAGTTATCCTTTCAAAACAATTAACACAAATTGAAGATTTATAAGTTTATCCCTACTAATATATTATATCTTACCTAGTATTCGATGTGTGACTAATTATTTGAAAAAAATTATATTCTATCCATCTTAAGGAAATTTTGCCCTCAAATTCCTTTAAGTTGTCAAATTCCTTTTTGTTGCTTTTGAGTCTAGTCTGTGTAGTGTACCCCCTATTATTAGACATGACCATGTGTTAATTCTTATATTATTTGTAATAACCTAAGTGTAAACTGATTGGCCTAAGTCATCTTTTCAAAAAGGATTAATCTATATTAAATAGCTATAGACATACCCCGCAAGGCCTGCCTAGATATCTCTAGTCTACGGATTTCGCCCTCAAATTCCTTTCTGTTGCTTTTGAGCCCAGTCTAGTGTACCCCTATCATCGACATGACCATGTGTTAATTCTTATATTATTTGTAATAACCCAAATGTAAACTGACGGGCTTGAGTCATCTTTACAACGAAAAAATCTATGTTAAACAACTATAAACATACCCCAATTAATATATAATATATGTATAATTGTATAAATCAGGATCGCCCTTCAAATCAATCAAAGGAGGGTCACAAAATGAAACTGTTTCAATAAAAATCGGGACAGATTGGTTCATTTAAATAGGTCAAAATTTGTCCTATATAACAAATATTTATGTGTACATATAATATTAAATTGCATAAATTAGAAACAATTTCACAGCACCTAAAATAAATAAATTTGAAAGCAAACTGTCATGACAAAATTACAACTAAATCCCAATTCTCAATACAAGTTCACTTTGATAGAGCACAAAAGATAATATAAATTGATAAATTACATTTTTTCAACTTTTCTTGGTATATATTAAATCATTCAATTAATTATTTTAAACACCAACATATTCAAATAATAAGCAATCAATTATCTTTAATCCCCAAGCCAAGTGATTTAAAGGGGATGGTGCTCAGGTGGGGCATGGCTGCTAGTTGGGAGCGGAGGGGTGGTTGGTGGTCGAAGGGCATTGGCGAAGGCCAAACGTGTTGACAGTGGGAGGATTGGTAGGGATTCCATGGTTAGAGGTGGTGGTAGCCAAATCCGGCAAAGATATACATGGTGGTGGTTGGATAACAATGATCCAGTGAAGGTCGTTCGCTAGATGATAGATGGTGGTCAGAGACTCAGAGTGCTTCGGTGGTGAGAATGCTTATGGGAGGAGATAGGGTTTTGGTTATCATGGGTGATAAGCAAACCAAATCAGCCAATTCTGTCCTTTATCAACTCGGCTTCAAAATCAGATTGGATTGGCTAGACTCGGCCAATTCTTGGTCTAATTTTGGGCAAAAACGGTTCAGCCCAATTTTAACTAGGTTTTATACCTAGTCATATGAAATCAACCAATTCTGAATCAACTGATTTCTCCAACTAGGAATAGCACTTTTTTAATAAGTATTAGAGGTAAGACTCACTTTTGGAGGATCTTACGGGGGTGTAGAGAAGATTGTTTGCTCTAATATTTTACTTTGTTTTTTTTGGAAAAATAGCACATATAGCCACATTTCAAAATTTTCTTTAAAAAATAGCCAACTTTACAAAATTATATCAGAAATAACCATTTTTTAAATTTTGATATCAATTATGATCAAATTCTATTATTTTTTTAAATAATGACAAAAATACCCATAATATTTATTTTTAATAATACCAAAAATATAATAGATAAAACTTATAATTTTGTACTCAATTTATATAAAAAAATTAATTGAAAAATATTAAATAAAATATAAATCTATATTATTGATGAGCTAAAAAAGGGGGAGCATTTTTTATTGAATTTTAGACAATTAGAAAGAAATTAAATTTTAGGCCATCAAAAATAAAAATTATATATTTTTTAGATGTTTGAAATTTTAATTTGAAATTGTCACATTTTATTAAAAATTAAAACGCTTGTTTTATCCATTATATATTTATTACAAATATTTTAAAAAATGAAATATCATATATTATATAAAACAAAAAAAATTTGTTTGAGAAAATTTAAAATTAGATTAAGGGTATTTATGTCAATAAAATAAATATTATGAATAAAATATTTTTAAAATATATGAATTGGATATATATGAAATAAAAATTTGTGATCTGGCTATAGTTTATATAAATTTAAAATTTTGGTTATTGTGATAGAAAATATTGAAACTTGTTATTTATAATATTTAACCTTTTTTAAAAAAATGTTTTGATAATAAAAGTTTTACTCATAAGAGAAAAAACTTAGCAACAATTTGAACTTTATAATTATATAACAAAACCTGAAAGCAATTGTATAGTTGAAGGCATATTATTGTGGAGTGGATGAAATGCATCATTTGGTCTTCCATTCATGACTTCAAATGCTAGGAGTGGATTAAATTGAGAGCTACTTTTGTTTTTACCTTTCATTCTTATATAGTGTTTGGCTGTTCTATAAAATATCAGGCCCACCAAGTAGGATGGCAGGTGAACAGAGTTATGCTAGAGCTGAGCCAAACACCCGAGTTGAGCTAAGTCCGAGCTTATGGCTCATGAGGTTGGCTCGGCTCCACTCAAGCCTATCGAGATCAGGAGCCAAGCCGAGCCCAGACTCATGACCAATGAGCCGAGCCCGAGCTTAGCTCAACTTGATTAAAACTCGAGCCAAGCCGACTTGTTTGACAACCATACCACCAAGGCATTGACCAAGGGAAAATAAATGTATAGTTAGAAGTTTTTAAAAAATTGTAATCTAATATTTCAACTAAGGGTCCATTTGGCTGACATAAAAATAGTGTAAATGAAAAAAAAATTATATGAAATGGAAATGCAATGAGATAGAATGACATAAAAATTTTAAAAAATTCCTTCACATGTTTAAATAGTAGGAAAATGAGATGAAAATATAATATTCCTTCCCATGTGCATGTGCATGTGACTCCTAAATTTTTTTCCAATTTTTTTTGTTTTTCATAAGAAAATGTTTCTTTGTAACATATACTTATTTTGACCGAAATAAAATTTCTTTTGACTAAATTTCAAAGACATCCAAACTTAAGAAATGTAACACATCGATTTCGGTTTACCTAAGAACCGAATCAGGAATGTTATGATCAAGTCAAGTTATGTCTAAAACTACTAATTTATAAGACTCAATTAATAATATAAATCAAAATAACTCGTTTGGTGTCAATATAATGGAAGACATTACTAAATATACATGAAAACTCATTAAATATGAATAAAAACATGAAAGAAAATAGTTGCGTTGAGCTCAAAAGTGTGTAGCATTTATCTATCCTCCCAACAAAGACGCCTCAGGATCACAAGACCTACATATATAATAGGAAAAACGTTAGTAACAAGTGTTACTAATTTAGAAATAATTAATAGTCAAACTTGTACAAGAGAGTTGACCCTCTTGTTAAATAAAATCATTAATATATTTCTTCATAGAATCTATCATAAGGATGTTAATTAGGAGTCGTTGGCCTCAGCTCGACAACATCCCATTCTAACTCATCTCATGCCTTTTCAAACTTTAAAACTATCCATTGTGCGGGAAAATCAATTTCTTTTCCTGGTTCTTTTAGCCCTCTACATCTTTTGTATCACTCATGGCCTTGAACACAGAAGTCGAGTACTCTGAAGCATACACCTTGAGGGCCCTTTGAAACCATAAGTTTAAACATGTACTGCATTGCAGTACCTATAATCCTCTACGCTTTTATGGGTTTGAGGAACTCAAAGGTAGAGTTGTAAAAATCCCTCGGGAATGGAACGGTTCGCTCACCAATCCAGAGCCCACTTCTACTAGTACGTGTCTGCTCGTGTAGAGCAGTTATTAGTTTTCCCTTGTCTCACATCTCCCTGGAAAACTCGAGAAAATTATATGTACATAGGTCTAGGTAAAGATTTATATAATAGGCCCGAAGTAATTAAAGGGATTTCATCCTTTAGAGTTATTAATTAAGGAAGTAAAATAGGTCTAAATATTAAGTGGGGTCCGATAAAACAACTAATTAATATGTCCTGTGAATTGGAAATTAAATTAACAATAGACTATAGCAATAAAAACTAAGAAGAGTCTTAATAGACCTGTGGTCCAAGCTCCAAGCATGACGTTTCATCTACAGCGAGCTCAAACTACTGAAACCTACATTGAAACCCACTGCTAAGTATTAATACTGACAGCTCTATATGGTGCATTCTCATGGTGCGTGCTCACATCATGAATACATCATAATAAAAAATTCAATGCTAAATAAATCTACAACTAAACATTACAGCACGTAAATCAAGACATAATAAAGGAAATAACTAATAAATAAATAAATACACTCATGAATAAATAGATAAATATAAATACATGAAAATAATAATAGCCTAATCATAAAGTAATAATATAATTATGCTATATAAATATACGAGTAAATATCATATATATCGTTGTATTAGTAAACATATAGACAAATAAATAAATAAATGTATAATCATTTGATAAATAAATAAACAATCAATTAGTTAATATTAATTAATCATGAATAATAATAATATCATAGTTATCTAATATAGAGTACATAATTAACTATAAATAAATAATAACATGCATGCAACAAACAAATAGGTAAATAAATAAATAAATAAAATTTAGTAAACATGAATAATATTAATATTACTAAATAAATATATTAATAATAATAAAAAAACAATCACATAAGCATTCATCATATGCGGCAACATAAAATAAAAAAGAAATAAATAATAATGAATAAATTAGTATGTATGTATATATATATATATATATATATATATATAAACATTTATAACATCAAAGTATACTAAATAATATGAATATGCATTTAAAGTAATATAAGGGTTCTTGAATTACCGAAAACGTTAAAAAATGGGCATAAAATGATCTGAATTGGGTAAACTCAGTGAATTGAACCGGGTTGGCTGGGTTAACTCGGCCTGGGTAAACTTGTGAGCTGGGTCGGCTGGGCTGGTATGAACTATTGAATGCGGATGCGGATAGGAGCAAGCAAGGGGGACCCGAACGAGTGAACAAGACTTCGGTTGGCGGATGCGAGTGCGGGGCAAGTAGACTTGAGCGAGGGTAGACAGATGCGAGCAAACGAGCGGGCGGTGCTCATTGTCAGAAAACACCGATGACTGCAAGGTAGGGGTCGCCACCAGTTAGGATCGATAGCCCAGGCGACGAAGAACATGGTGGTCACGGAGATCGTCGTAGTATGGCTGCCAGCTGGCCGAAAAATGACCGACAATGGGGTGGAATCACCACCAACTACGGCGACGTCGTCGACGATCGGAGCCATGATGGTGGTCATGGGAGGTCTCCAATGAAGATCACGGCAAGATGAACTTATCTAGGTAGTTGGCATCACTGGAGGCAGCTCTCTAGTGTCAGAAAAAGGCCTTGATGGCGGCAGCAGTGGAAACTGGCAGTAAAAATACCATCTCCGGCAGCTACTGTAGTGGCGCCGGTGTTAGAGTTGGTATGAATCGAAAGTCTGTCATGAGGCCGTCATTGTGGTGCTAGTTTGGTGTCTGGAGGGCGAGCCAGGACTCGGTGGCCCGAGCAAGTAGCAGCAATGCTAAGGTGGAAATCATCTAAAATTGTGAGAAATCTTTGAAAAATAACTAAGTGAAGCTAGGGCTAAGTGGATGACTTTGATATTGCGCATGGCACAATCTAAATATCTGCCATCTTGTGGACCTTGTAGGGCTACTATGGGTATATGCATATATATGGATGGAAAACTCGGATCGAGACCGTTCAAAATCAAATTTGATTCGAGGTCTTAAAAGTGACTCTATATGCACGAATCAAGGCAATAAGGCCACATGAGCCTCGAACCCGTAAGCTCAAGCGGGTGAAAATCTTTTACTCAAATCAAGCTGGGCCCACAGAGGCAATCTAATAATCCGAAATCCTTATAATGCATACAAATGAGAAACCCTGAAAATTTCAAAGAGATATTAAATGCTGCAACAGTTTAGATTTAAGCCTAAAACCCTAGCTAACTCATTAAAAAAACCTGTATATATCGCATATATATTAATAACTCATGCTCTAATATAACATAACTAAAGCTATCATCTTCATGTCAGGCATACTCAGCCTTCATAACACGTTCATACACTATACTTATGGTTTGAAAACTAATCTAGCTTGAGCTTGGTTAAACGGACGCAAGATTAGCCCGAATTGGGCAAAATTATAAGCCGGTAAAATCTAACCCAAAGCTAGGGTTTTACAAGAAAATTTGGGACCTTTAAATTTTGCATTTCTTTCATAAAATTTCAAAAGAACCAAACAGACCCTAAGTGTTTTGATAAAGGTCTAGTTAATAAAATCTTAACCTACGAGTGTAAAGAAAGAATATAATCTTTTATTGAGACAATAAGTGAAAAACTAAAAAGAATGTAATTAGGCCTTGACTGAAAATGTTTGAGTCGTAAATATACCTTCACTAAAACATCAAGGGGTTTTAAATAGATCTTGAACAAAAGATTATATTACAACCTTGTTCCAAGATTCATAGCAATTAACTTAATTTTGTCTTGACCAACCGCGATGGGCCTATTTATTAATATCTAACATACCCTTTCGAAAACCTTCTCAAATGTTATATATATATATATAAAATGCCTGTGACAATCCTTTTGAAATTTTTTATAAAATTTTGTTGTTGTAACCGAAGGCACTATTAATCCCACACAGACTGCAATGCCGGCATATATTGGGTTGGAGGGAGACTCCAGTCAATCTACCTGTCCCCCTCCCCCCGCGGTCTTCACACGGTACACTAAAACACGTTTGGCCGGTGCCCCCAGGGCCATGGCCATGGCCAGCTTATAGAATAGCTTCTGCCATACTTACACATATAAAAATAAACAAGCCAACGAAGACGACGCCATTCCCATTCCCATTCCCGTACCACCACAACACAGCAAGCTCTTACTCTTATGGCCGCCGCCCTTTGTCACCGATATTCAATCCCCTCTCCAATTTTCGCTCGAGGCTCTAGTTGATAGCTATAGCTAGCTGTCCCCTCATCGTCGCCTCCTTTGTTTAGCACCCAACCTCCCCCCAGCATTGGATTCATTGCACGGTGGGCTCTGATCTGTTGATCGCTTAGTTTTTGGAATCGGTCAGCCGAGCGCTAGGTGTGGACAGGGAGAATGGGGGTGGGGTGGCCGCCATGGCCGAGCAAGCGGTTCGGCGTGGAGGTGAGGGTGGAGAGAGTGGAGGGGCTGGCCGGGGCGGGGAAGGTGGCCGCGGCGGTGGAGGTGCGGTGGAAGGGGCCGATGGCTCGGGGGCTGCCCGGGTTCCGGCGGAGAGGCGAGGCCGGGGTGGAGCGGCGGTGGACGTCGGCGACGGCGGCCGTACTCCACGGCGGGGTGGTGGAGTTCGGCGATGAGTTTCGGTGTGCCTGTCGGCTCTCTTGGGTTGCTCAAATCTCCCTTCTTCTTGTAAGTGTCATATACTTTCTATGTAAATAATCTGCTCTCAATTGCAGTTTATCATCTGACAAAATGATTCAACCTGCTCGTTCATCACCGCAATTTGGATCCAAATTTGATCTGTTTTGATTACATGATGGCTACAGATTTGAGAAGGAATGGTTGTTTGATTGTGATGATGCAGGGGACATATGAAAAAGGAGGGGAGAAGGGGCTACCGGTGGTGGGGACGACGATGCTGAGGTGTTGGGGAGCTTGCTGCCGAGTTGCAGAGTCGTAAGGAGGAAGAGGGGCATGAGCTGCAAAAAGCCATCCCTCTCCATCTAAACGACTCGTCCATTAATGAAGCTCTTCTCTACGTGAGTTATCTTCTTCCCCACCACCTCACAATCTCTTTATCTTCTTCGATTGAAATCTTGATCCCCTCTGTATTCAATCTCATTGTCTGATCAGGTTTCTGTCAACTTCTTGGAGCTGGCTATGTTACAGGAAGCACCAACAACTGTTCAGAGAAGTAGTTTTTCTGAAAGGGTCCGGAACTACTTGCTTCCCTCTAGAAGAGCTGAGAAGAACAAGAGAAAGGAGAGAGGCCGAGGGAAGAAGCTTCTGATCGATCGGGTCACAGCCCCATCACTTCGACTTCCAACTCCATGGATGATCCTGGGAGATGAAGCTTCAACATGCTATAACAGCGCAAGAAGAATTCGTAGTAAAGAGAGAGATGGGTCATGCCTACAATCGCTCCTTATCTGTGCCGGGCATTCTTTCATGGGGAAGAAGGAAAGAAAACAGCAACCTCCTCTCCCTCAAACAACACTCCATACAGGCATTGAAGTTGGTAGCAGAGGTGCCATTTTTATGGATTCTCTGCACAATTGTATGCTCTGCTACATACCATGTTATTCATGCTAACAGTTCAATTTGATTCTCATAGAATGCGAAGGAAAAGCAAGCAAGCAAGAGGGACCAGAAGTCGGAGATGGGAAGAGAAGGAGTTGGTGAGCAGAGACGGGCAAGTGAAGCTCAAAACCCAAGTCTTCTTCGCCACCATCGACCAACGCGGCGACGCCGCCGCTGGCGAGGGCGCCTGCGCTGTCCTGGCCACCGTCGTCTCCGACTGGCTCCACTCCAACCCCGGTCGGACACCCACCAAGCCGGAGCTCGACGCACTCATCATACAGGGTTCGTCGGAGTGGCGAAAGCTCTGCACCGACCAGTCCATCCTCCGACGGTTCCCTGACAAACACTTCGATCTGGAGACAGTCCTCGACGCCGGCATCCGACCGGTCTGCGTATCCCCCGACAAGTCCTTCGTCGGCTTCTTCAACCCAGAAGATTCGACTGCCTGGACGGCGCCATGTCCTTCGACGCCATTTGGAGCGACATGAGCTCCATGGAAGGGGAGGAGCGAGTGTACATAGTGGGTTGGAACGACCACTTCTTCGTGCTCAAAGCAGACTCCCATGCATACTACGTGATCGACACCTTGGGGAGAGGTTGCTCGAAGGTTGCAAGCAGGCTTACATGTTGAGGGTTCGACGGGCGCTCGAGGATGGATATGGTAGGGAGGAGGGTGTGATCTGTGTAGAGAGAGATTGTTGCAAGGAGTTTATCAAGAGGTTTTTGGCGGCAATACCTGTGAGAGAAGTGGAGGCAGCGGCCAAGAAGGGCATGTCTGTGGTTGAGATTCTGCATCACAAGTTGCAGATTGAGTTGCATCTCAGTGAAGCTTCTTCACCGGCTTCTTCTCTTTCGGCTTCTCCCATGTCTTCTCCTTCGGATGGGTGTGTCTTGAGGAGATTGTGACAGTAAAAGAGATGGCTTTTTTTGGTGAGGGATGCAATTGGTTGATCTCGGAAGAGATTTGTACACTTTGTTCTTTATTTATTTTTTGATGAAGATTTAAAATTTGTTACAGCACGAATGAATCATGTTATAATTGGAGAGGTTGATTTTATGGAGCAGGAAGAGAGGTTCGGTAGTGGAATTTCTTCAGCAGTGGAAAACAAAGGAGTTCATTGATGAGTATTTTGATGTTGAGGGAGAAGCATCTGGTTATTAGATTCTTTATCTGCGTGTATTCCTTGGCATGCTAATACGTAATCTCCATGTCTTCTTGTCCTGTATCTTATTCATAATCTAGAAGAGTTCATGAAGTCTAGAGAGGGAGAAGGGAGACCTCCCACCTTGGAGGAGAGGTCGGCTTTGATCTGGGTTAGTAGTCGTCGGAGTTGTCTTAGTTGGAGCGCAATTGGTGGATGCCAAATGATCTTGGGAATATACGAGAGGAGAGTCTCGTAGGAGAGATTAGGAGAATTTTGAAGTGTCAGTTATATTATTCAAGGAAGTACCGGAGAAAGAGATCGAGAGAACTAGAGAGATGAGCTTGTGTGATACCAAGTTTCTGTTGGATGAGGCATGTTTATTCATGAGAGGGAGAGAGGATAAGTAGTTTTATAATACTTTTAATCTTTTTTTATAGTGGTGTACTCTCCATGGATTTCACCGTTATGTAGTCCACATTATTTTATGAGCGTGTAAATTTGGTCCTTCACTGTTTCCGGTGTGTGCCAGCTTGGGGAAGGTCCATGTCCCCTATAAATTGTATCACAAGCTTGGAGTTGGATGGAGCTTTGGCTTAACGGGTCTTTTAGATGGTAGTTTCATGGAAGGTGTCACTAGGCTTCACTATTTCCGGTGTGTGCCAGATTGGGGAGGTCCATGTTCCCTACAATTGTATCACAAGCTTGGAGTTGGAAGGAGCTTTGTCTTAACGGGTCTTTTAGATGGTAGTTTCAATGAAGGTGTCACTTGGTGATTTGAATTTCATCAAATTTGTCACTTGATGTTGGAGTTGACGGTTGCATTTTGGGTGGAGTTGTAGTTCTTACTAGCTTGGTGCAAGTGTGAGAGGATTTTCTAAGGAAATTACAATTTGGGTGGAGTTGCGGGTTTGTGATAGCATGATACGGGATTAACCTCTATAGCTGTCTTGGTTTGGTGGAGGGTTTGTGCCGTTTGATGTGAGGTTATCTTCTATGTTGGTTCAAGATTATAAGGTATATTTTCTGACTAAGGTGACGATTATATATTGTACTTTATTAGATTTTATATCAAATCATCGAGTAAATAAACTAGATAGCGGAAACGAACCTAAAGCCATAAAAAAACTAGAGTCTTGACCACCTTAGGTATTGGTCTTCTGAATCTAAGAAGAGTTCTCCAAAATTTGAATTCTAGACAATGAGATACCAGAATGAAAACTGCTTATTAATTCAGTGACCATAACCTTCTTATTTATAACTATAGTTTCATAAATTCATTTTCACCCATCACGAAAAGAGAAATATGAAAAGGTATCTACATATTGAATTTCACACTTTTCACACTGAATTTCACACCTTAATTTATGGACCATAACCTTTTACTTTAGTAGATCAATTTAATTTAAGCCAAGCTTATATAATAACATATGACACAATTCCTTATTCACGTATATATTTATGTTTAACATCCAACAATCTCCCATTTGGACTTAATATATACACGAAGATAATTGTATAACCTTATGAGCTCCAAAACATATGTCATTATTCCAAAATAACAATCTCGTCTATTAATCAATGTCAATATATGATCAAGGCGATTTTCGTTACATTTATCGTAACTAAACCCATCCATGGTCATACATCACATTAACATGATCAAGTATGGATGTGTAGCATGAAAATTACATGTAATTTGATCTAACATGCCTATTTTCAACTGGTCCTAACTTTATGAGATCACCAAAAATACCAAAACAGAGTGAACCTTAAACCAAATACAAACTCCCACTAAAGTAGCATATCATCAAATGATACAAGACCCATATGAGCAACATGCTCATGAAAGACCTTGGGTGGTAAACTTGTAGTAAGCGGATCCGCAACCATGGAGTTTGTCCCAATATGCTCTATAGAGACTTTACCACTCTGAACTCTTTCTTTCACAAGAAGGAACTTGATCTCTATGTGTTTAGATGAGCTCCTGATGTTATTTGAATATAATACTGCAGATTGATTGTCATAAAATAACTTAAATGGTCTTTCAATATTATCAATAATGCGCAGCCTTGTGACAAAATTCTGCAACCATATTCTATGATTGGATACCTCATAACAAGCTATAAATTCAACTGCCATGGTGGAAGAAGCTATGAGTGTATGCTTAGCACTTTTCAAAAATAGCTCCTCCAGCAAGTAGATAGACATAGCTTGACATCCACCAAAATCGAAATCAAAATACCTAATGATCTCAAGTTGATCTGACTTCCGATATGTAAGCATGTAATGTTTTGTTCTTTGAAGATATCTCATGACTCTTTTAGCTGCTATCTAGTGATCCAATCCCGGATTACTTAAATATCTGCCCAACATTCCAACAATATACACAATTATCTGGACGCGTACATACTTGAGCATACATAAGACTTCCTATTGCTGAAGCATAAGGAATCTTTTGCTTTTCCTTTCCTTTTATATCATTTTTAGGGCATTGATTGAGACTGAATTTGTCTCCTTTAGAAACAGGGGTATCTCCTGGTTTACAATCTTGCATGCCAAATCTTTTAAGCACTTTTTCTATATAGGTTTTTGTGATAATCAAAGTATACATCGAGAACGATCCCGATGTATTTGAATTCCTAATACAAAAGACGCATTTCCAAGATCTTTCATTTCAAATTTCTTTGATAAAAATCTCTTGGTTTCATGCAAGAAACTTATATCATTATTGGCAAGCAATATATCATCAACATATAAAACCAGAAAAATATACTTACTCCCACTAAACTTATGGTATATACAATCATCAATAACATTCATCTCAAAACCAAACGAGAGAATCACTTGATGAAATTTGTGATACCATTGACGAGAAGCTTGCCTAAGTCCATAGATGGATTTCTTTAATTTGCAAACCATATTCTTTGAATCTCCCAATACAAAGTTTTCTGGTTGAACCATATAAATTGTTTCATCAATGTCACCATTTAGAAACAATTTATATGGTGTAATCAGAAAACTTTGTATCGGGAGATTCAAAGAATATGGTTTGCAAATTAAAGAAATCTATCTATGGACTTAAGCAGGCTTCTCGTCAATGGTATCAGAAATTTCATCAAGTGATTCTCTCGTTTGGTTTTGAGATGAATGTTATTGATGATTGTATATACCATAAGTTTAGGGGGAGTAAGTATATTTTTCTGGTTTTATATGTTGATGATATATTGCTTGCCAGTAATGATATAAGTTTCTTGCACGAAACCAAGAGTTTTTTATAAAAGAAATTTGAAATGAAAGATCTTGAAAATGCGTCTTTTGTATTAGGAATTCAAATACATCGGGATTGTTCTCGATGTATATTTGGATTATCACAAAAGACCTATATAGAAAAAGTTCTTAAGAGATTTGGCATGAAAGGTTGTAAACCAAGAGATACCCCTGTTTCTAAAGGAGACAAGTTCAGTCTCGATCAATGCCCTAAAAATGACATAGAAGGCAATGAAATGCAAAAGATTCCCTATGCTTCAGCAGTAGGAAGTCTTATGTATGCTCAAGTATGTACGCGTCCAGATATTGCGTATATTGTTGGAATGTTGGGCAGATATTTAAGTAATCCTTGATTGGATCACTGGATAGCAACCAAAAGAGTCATGAGGTATCTTCAGAGAACAAAACATTACATGCTTACCTATCGGAAGTCATATCAACTTGAGATCATTGGGTATTCTGATTCTGATTTTCCTGGATGTCAAGATAGTCGTCGATCCACTTCTGGCTATGTCTACCTGCTTGCTGGAGGAGCTATTTCTTGGAAGAGTGCTAAGCAGACACTCATAGCTTCTTCCACCATGGCAGCTGAATTCATAGCTTGTTATGAGGCATCCAATCATTGAATATGGTTGCAGAATTTTGTCACAGGGCTGCACATTATTGATAATATTGAAAGACCACTTAAGTTATTTTGTGACAATCAATCTGCAGTATTATATTCAAAGAACAATAGGAGCTCATCTAAATCAAAACATATAGAGATCAAGTTCCTTGTTATGAAAGAAAGAGTTCAGAGTGGTAAAGTTTCTATAGAGCATATTGGGACAAACTCAATGGTTGCGGATCCGCTTACTAAAAGTTTACCGCCCAAGGTATTTCATGAGTATGTTGCTCATTTCGGTGTTGTATCATTTGATGATATGTTACTTTATTAGTGTTCGTATCGAATTGCGGTATTTGGTTTATGTTTGACTCTTTTACTCTATTTTAGTGATCTTATAAGTTTGGACCAGTTGAAAATAGGCATGTTTAGATCAAATTACATGTAATTTTCATGCTACACATCCATACTTTATCTATGTCATTTAATTATGTTGATGTATGTGACCATGGATGGGTTTAGTTATGATAAATATAACGAAAATCGCCTTGATCGTATATTAACATTAATTAATGGACGAGATTGTTATTTTGGAATAATAGCGTATGTTATTTTGGAGCTCATAAGGTAATATACAATTATCTTTATATATATAGTCCAAGTGGGAGATTGTTAGATTTTGGACATATATATACATGTATATAATTGTATCATATGCTATTAATAAGGTTTGGGCCTAAATTAAATTGATCTAATAAAGTTAAGTTTAATGGGCCATTAATATTTAAGATAAATATGTGGAGATACCATATATTTAAGATGAGTATGGATAAATATGTGTAGATATTGTTTTTGTAATCTCTAATTTATGATGGGTTAAATTGGAATTATAAAAGATAAGGATAAATATGGTTATACGAATAAATACGGTTATGGTCCCAAAATTCACACAGTAGTTTTTCTTTTCTGGTATTCCATCATCCAGAAACTCTAACTTTGGAGAACCGATGCAGAATTTGGAAGATCAAAACCTAAAGAAGTGAAGAATCGTTTTGTTATTACAGATTCAGGTACGCTTCTGTAATTAAATTTTATTTTCTTGATGATTTAACCTGAAGAAAGGTTATATTGATGATGGTTTTATCATCTGTCTAATTTGGTTAAAGTTAAAGTTTGATTCTACAGGATGGTCTTGGGGGAAGCGAGGAGAAATGAAGAGAATCTCTACGTAAGATCAATTATGGCATTCGAAGTAGTAGAGAGGAAGAAGAAGTACTAGAGAGGAAAGTTTTGGTGGAGAGATGGAGAGAATCTTGGAGTGAGATCGGTTATGGTCTGCGGTGGAAGAACCGAAGAGGTAATCTTGGATGAGGTATGTTGATTCATAGGTTGGAAAGAGGGAGAGGGAGAGAGGGAGAGAGGGAGAGAGGGAGAGAGATTTTGTAGTATTTTTAATCTTTCTCATAGTGGTGTACTCCTTTCTGTATACTTAGTGGTTCTTTAGTCCACGTTATTTTCTTGGTGTCTATATTTTGCTCCTTCGCTATGTAACTCCCCAAATCCGGTCCACGCTCGTGAACCGAACCGGTATGTTACAGGCCCCGGTTAGGTCGGCTAACCCGAACCTAACTCATACGTACCCAATCTCAGCGTCTTAAGATGAAGATACAACTCGCAATGCATTGATGAATGCACAAACCCTAACATGATACTACATGAATGACATGCAATTCAAACACACACCAATACAATTACGATCAAACTCAATGAAAATTCTAAAATAAAACGGACAGTATCTCCCCTAAAAGTGCAATTAGGGTCCACCCTGTCAAAACAATATATACCAATATATATGCATATATCAACAATTTTAATCACACATAATCTAATATACTGTATATTCTTTATAAAACTTGGGCCACACTTCTACTGCGCACTCTGATCACCTCTCACCTCTTGTCATCATATCTTAGCTTTTCATCATGTCATAACATCATGTTTTAACAACTAATCATCGTCACATCATCATGTTTCAAGCATTTATTCACACCATATAATAATATCATAAACACAATATAAACACTCAATTGACTGACATGTGTGCAAGCGACAACAATGCTCCTCCGTCCAAACTGGCTCCTCCAACTCGTAATTGTTACGTACATATAGTATAAAAACACTTCAGTAACAAGTGTTACTGGTCCGAAAAATAAAATAACTATAACAAGCTG
Organism: Piper betle; assembly: GCA_033002965.1. Classification (NCBI taxonomy): domain Eukaryota; kingdom Viridiplantae; phylum Streptophyta; class Magnoliopsida; order Piperales; family Piperaceae; genus Piper; species Piper betle. The sequence goes on from JAURVB010000636.1 coordinate 65,425, forward strand.
GCTATGAGAGCAAACTCTCATATGAAAGAAAACATTATATACGCCACGTGAACACTCTGAAGGGCACTACTGAGGAGCCACTGGGCTGCAGACCCGGTAGCATCCCGAACTTACTGATCTGTTGCTGGTACTGTGCCGCTCTCGGCACTTCTTTTTCAGTACTTCACGTGAAACTTTATCCTAAGCCCTCTCCTTACCTCCATATTTCTCCTGGCCTTGAGCACGAAGGCCGAGTACTCTCAGGCAGTCCCCTTTAATACCCTTTGAACCACAAGTCCGGACATGCGCTGTACTAAACAGTACCCGTAAACCTCCACGTTCTTCGGGTGTGAGGAACTCAAACGCGGAGTTGTCAGGATCCCTCAGGAATGGAATAGTCCGTTGGCACTAATCCAGAGCCCGCTTTGACTATCACGACATCCGCTCATGGTACGTGTAGTCGGTTTCTCCATCTCTCGTCTCACTGAAAACGCGAAAACTACGTATATATAGGGCTGGGTAGGGATTTATATAATAGGCCCGAAGGCAACTTGTGGTGGATCTTATTTTCAAAATCATCCTCGAGGGATCTCATCCTCGAGGGGTTATTAATCCGAAAAACTGTTCGGTTAAATGGCCCGAGTTAAGTGGGATCCGATAAAATGCCACTTAACCCGTCCTACAGATAATAAAATAAACATACAATAGAAGAGCATAAAACAGAGACGAGTCCTAAACGGACCTGGTAGAAGCTCTAAGCGTGCCATCGCGCCTAGGCGGCGAGCTCCTACTCCGTACCTACACATCAAAACTAAATACTAACGCCCGCTAACTAAATGATGAATCACACACAATGACTGTCAATCAACAATCAAATAATTATAAATATGAAAATAATTCTAACTAATATTATTCATACCAATTTTACTGTGTTTTTCCTAAGTTACATCGTACGCGATTAACATGCTCAAATTTACTTTACATCATCGGATCACTTAATATTTACTCACTACCAATCATATCATACCTATCATTACTTCTTTCATGCTCAGACTTCTATCATGGGAATCACTCAATCCTATCATGTTGTGCTAATAATCATCATCAATTTTAAATAATCAAATCAGAGGTAATTATACCTCACATCGTCGGCAATCGGCGATGGCTAGGGTTCCGTCGCGTGTCTCGGAGCTCAAATTTGGCGCTCATCGGCTTCCGAAGCTCGATCGGGCTCGACTAGACGAGCTCCGCGGAAGATCCGGTGAATTCTGGCAAATTCCAGAAATTCCAGTTTTTCGACGGTTTTTGGCGGTTTTCCGGCGACAGTCGCCGACGGCGTCTACTGGCCAAAAAGTGGTCGTGTTGGGTACCCTTGGAATCGGCTCGGCGAGCCCGACTCATCTACGAGGTCGACGCAGCCAACGGAGGTGGCAGCTGGCCGAAAAATGCATAAATAGGGCCGGCGGCGATGGGTGGCTAGATTCGGCCGGCCAGGGCCGCGAGGGCCTCCGTTCCAGTCGGGGAAGGTCGCTGGAGGGCTGAGGGTGCTGAGGCGACCGATCGATCGCTGCGGCACTGGGCGCGGCGTCGGGCGTGGCTTCCTCGCGTCGTGGCGGCCCGATGGGGGCCGGACTTGGTCGAGGCAGCACGACGACGTCATCGTGGGACTAGGCGGCGACTATCGGCAGCCGGGCAGCGCCGGCAGCGGCGCTGGTGACGCTGCACGGGGGCGGCGTCGGGGTTTGGGAAGAAGATGTTGGGAGGGGAGAAATAACTAGGGTGGCAATTTCGTAAATAAGACTTGACTCGTCTCCGGCTTGAGTCAAGCATAATAACTAAGACGTATTAAATCCTAAAAAATTCATAAAAATCAGGAAAAATCCTGTAAAATCAAACAAACACCACAACATTATAATGATATGCTCTATGACTAACAACCCACTCAAACTGCCCGTAACGCGTCCTAACGAGGTAAACGGCCTAAAACTAATTCTACGATCCACTATATATAAAAATAAAAAAAATGACTGGCATACTCACATATGTTCTGATAACTCATTCTGTTTTGTTGTGTTCATGACGTTATCATCATATACTTGGGTACGCATGACCCTCATAGACCATACACATGACTAGCGTCGGCTCAGTACACGTGTTCTAAAACTGACTCGACTCAAAAAATTAACGGTCGAACCGACCGGTTCTGAATATAAAACCCTGACTTGAATCATGGGTTTTACATACTAGAGAGGAAAGTTTTGGTGGGGAGATGGAGAGAATCTTGGAGTGAGATCGGTTATGGTCTGCGGGGAAGAACCGAAGAGGTAATCTTTGATGAGGTATGTTGATTCATAGGTTGGAAAGGGGAGAGGGAGAGAGGGAGAGAGATTTTGTAGTATTTTTAATCTTTCTCATAGTGGTGTACTCCTTTCCGTATACTTAGTGGTTCTTTAGATCCACATTATTTTCTTGGTGTCTATATTTTGCTCCTTCGCTATTTCTACTTCGTCGTTTTGGGGAAGGTCTATGTCTCTTATAATAATTTAGAAGTGACCAAGGATGAAACTATTGCGAGTTTTAATTAAACTATTTAACATGTTTGCATTTTGGAAGATGTTAAATCATAATTAATTGATCAAAGAAACTAATAGGCTAGGATAAGTAATGGGAAAAATGGGTATGAGTTGGAATCAGAAATAAGGGTATAGATTTGATATCACTGTAACTTATATATGTAATGAATCTCAATCAAAATATTTGAACCTTACATTCATTTTATCTACCATGTCCAAATTTCATCCATATATATATTAAACTCTTATCTCATCTGATCTAATAAAAAATATAAATAATACAAATTTTAATATAAAATGTAGAAAATAAAAAATATATATTATTATTAATATTTAAATCTTAATTTTATAAAATATTATCTAATTCAAATTTGATTCATATCAGATCACCTTTAGCCTGTTTTTTATCTGAATATTTTCAAATATATCATATTTGATTCGAAACGATCATATATAAATAGATTAGTTACCAATCGAATTTATAGGTATAGATATCCAAATTTATTCCTATATAAAATATATCTTATATAGTACAATTCAGTATGTGATAAACTTTTATTTTGAAAAGATTGATATCTCAAACAAGATATATAGCATCCGTCATTTGGAACCTCTCTTTGGGGGATTATTCTTTTATGAAAATTTTTTGTCATGCCTTGTCATTTTGCCCAAATTGCCCTACTTTTTTATTGGTCCACGTTGACATGGATTCCACTAATTATCCTTATAAAGAGAAAAAGTTAACTCTTCATCAAGAGGCAATATAAACCTACAACAAAAGACCTAGTTTAGTAAAATAGTAAAAAACAAATTAAAATATGTATAAAAATGTATTAAAAAAATTACTTTGTCAAAATGTGAAAACATGGCTTTTTCACTGTGTGGAGAAGATAAAGGTGGAGAAGGTAGAAGTTGAGGTACATTCTTTACCTTCTTTGCCTCACCTAAGTTCTTGTTCAAAACCCCACCTCTCCACTATCATGTCATCTAAGTTCGTGTTTAGAAACCTTTCAATATAAGTACGGTAAGAAACCTACTTTTCCCTTTCTCCTCCCGCCTATACCTTACCTCAAAACCCCACCCCCACTATCACTTCACCTTAAAACCTTACCTCCCCACCATCACCTCAGTTAATTTCATATTCAAAAACCCACCTCCCACTATTGTTTCACCTTAAAACCTCACCTCCTCAACATCACCTCACTTAATTTCATATTCAAAAACCCACCTCCCACTATTGCTTCACCTTAAAATCACTCGTCCCCACCATAACCTCAATTTCGTATTCAAAAACCCACTTAAGAATTACGATAAGAAATCCAACATCTTCACATTCTTCCCATACCTTCACCTTACCTCAAAAAGTCATCTTTTCACAATCATTTCACTTCAAAAATCCATCTTTCCGCAATCACTTATCCTAAGTTTGTATTCAAAAACTCATGAGCAGTAAGAAACCTTTTTCATTTTCCTCCACCTTCACCTCAAATCAAAAACCTACTTTCCACCATCACTTTACATCACCTAATTTTGCATTCAAAAACCTACTTAAAAAGTACATTAAGAAACACACATTTTTCACCTTCCTCCTCCTTACTTTTACATCACTTCAAAGACACATCTCTCCACTGTCATTTCACTTCAATAATCCACCTCCCCACCATCATCTCACCTAGGCTTGTATTCAGAAACCAACGTAGAGTTAGAGACTCACATTCGTTACATTTCTCTTTCACCATCACCTCACTCCAAAAACCTACTTGCTAATCATCAACTGACCTAATTTCATATTAAAAACCCAATTAAGAAGTATAATAAGGACGTGCCCTGTAAAACCTGGAACGTCATCCTAAGGGTTATTTAGTTGGTTCAGTTGTTACCTAATCAGGTTAGTAGGGTCCGATTTTTCTTGCCGTAATTCGAGTATGGTATAGTATGTCGTTACTCGGTCTTAGCCTCCCTCAGCTTCGGTACCCCCTGGACACTTCGTGCCCAAACCCTTTAATTTTGGTTTAGTCGAGTCGAGTCTAGTTAGAGGTTAGGACTGAGTCCGTCACGTGTCTAGGGTGTGTTTGTTGCTTGTTCGGAACCCTCTCGGTCGATCCTAGCCTCTGCGGGATTTGTGGGTGGTTCCCAAGGTTGCCCCCTCTGCCCTAGGGTGAAAACCCTAGGTGCGCGATGTCTGCTTTTGGCACATAGACGTTGCCCCAATGCCCCTTCCGCCAGCCAATTTTAGGGTTAGGGTTTCAAGTCTGGGTGCAAAGGCGCTAGGCAAGTGCCCTTGCACCCACACTTTTGAATTTGCCTTCCCTTGCGCTCAGCGCCTTTGTGCCAGGAAGTTGACCTGGGTTGGCGTGTGGTTCAGCTCACATCGTAAGACCTGTGTGCCTTGTTTACCAGCTTTCCTTAGTCTAGACCAACAGAGCGCAATGCAAAGGCGTGGCCTAGCTCCCTCGCTCTAGCCTCCATTTTGGTCTATAAGTAGAGGTCGAGCTTCTACCATTTTCCCCCTTTGGCTCTTGCTTCCTTCATCTCCCCCTTGATCCCCACTCCCTTACAGACCCTTCCAAGTCCCAATAGGCTCCTCCTAGCCTAGCATAACCACCTAGGGTCATAGGCTTTGGTGTAGGAAGCCCTAAGAGACCTCTCCTCGGTCCCCTAGGAGGTAATGCTCGCATTTTTGCCAATATATGCAATTTGTTTCTATTGTTTGCATGTCTGTGGATTGTTTTGTATTTTTATTGTATTTTTAACATGTATATATTCTTGTTAGGAGTCTTAAGGAGTTGATATCATCTCATTTGGGCATGTAAATAAATAGATGTACATTTACTAATACACTGCTATCACTACCATGCACTATTTCACTATAAAAATGATATATTACTGTGTAGATATCATTTTTGCATGTTTTATGTCTTGTTACACTCAAAACACGCAGATATACATGTTTAATGTTATAAACTTCTGCTGTTTTAGAGTCTAAATGTATGAAAGTAGGCCAAACTTGATGAAAGTTGGCAGCTTTCATGGTTCCAGTGACCATGCTGTCATTTTACCCAATTTTTACTCCCTTATGTAGTAATATTTTGGAGTCATACTTGTGCTTTTGTATTTATGTATGTATAGTATTTTCCATTAAAAATACTAAACCTAATATAACCACCTAAAGAGTATGAAAAAACCCCTAACTATGTATTGTGCATGCTGCTTTGTGTGACTGTGTTGCCATGATCTAAGTTTGGGCTCCTCAATGAGCAACCTAAAATACATTAATAAAATCTATAAAATTATATATGGACTCCCTAACTGTATACAAGAAACTTGTTACTTTTTTGTTTAATAAAAAATTATTTAGGGTGTCTTCTTGGTCAGTGATCAGGACTGTGCAGGAATGAAGGGCGAAACACTAGTTCCCTAGGTCCGGGTGTAAAATATGAAAATATAGACAAATGGTGATGGATTTAGATGAAATTCATCCTGTACATTAGGATGTGTCCCAGAGAATTGTTTCCAAATTTGGGAGCCAATGGGCTAGTATATCACGAGTATGAATTTCTCAAACCTGTTAGGTCACCATAACTTCAGAAATGACCCAATCAAGACCTTCCACTCTTGAGTCCCCTCAAGCACAACCACTTAGTGTTTGGACCTGAAATTTCTCTTGAATCAGGCCCAAGTTGTTTTCTAACCATTCCTATAGACCCAGGCCCATTAGGAGTCTCTAAGGTCATGAACGACTCATAGCAAAATCGGTGCACGGCCAGAGAACACTCTTCCCAGCACCATAAGTTAACCTTAGTGGGCCTTGTTCACCATGATTAGCCCATGGAACAACCTTGATAAAAATTATCCATAAGACATAGAGTGCCAGGACCCACTGGTCTAAATTTCAGCACATTTGGACATTGTTTGGCTTGTACAAAAAATCGTCCGGTAAACCCATTTGATAAAACCCTAGAATTGGACAACTCTGACTAAGTGAATATGAAACCCTAAACAAGGATTAAGCCACTTAATATGTTTTAACATTTAATTTAAACACCTAATTACGATAATTAAGTGTCTTCTATGAATGTGCATGTATGGACGTTTGGCTTTGATATGCGTGTCAATGTGATCTAATCCTGATTCGGTTCTATCTTTGTACTAGGTTACGCAAGTTGAGCTCACCGACTTAGGATACGGAGCTCTACTCATCTAGGTTCGTATGACTTCTTTGCTTATCCTCTGTTTGACTCTTGCAATGTAGAGTTTTGATCATCAATCATGTTGGTGCGGTAAATTAATCTTATTTTCAAGGTGTTGAGGGACGATGACGAAGCAGAGTCGTTGCTGCTGCGTTCGGAATTTCTGTTATGTATGTGTAATATGTATAATTGTATTAATGATATGTAGCTCATTGTCACACTCAGAATACTAAAGAAATCTTAGAATATTAACAGAGGTGGCTGTTAGTTGTTCCATGGATATTAATATCTTAGTGTTTGGACCTGAAATTTCTCTTGAATCTGGCCCAAGTTGTTTTCTAACTATTCCTATAGACCCAGGTCCATTAGGAGTCTCTAAGGACATGAACGACTCATAGCAAAATCGGTGCACGGCCAGAGAACACTCTTCCCAGCACCATAAGTTAACCTTAGTGGGCCTTGTTCACCATGATTAGACCATGGAACAGCCTTGATAAAAATTAGCCATAAGACATAGAGTGGCAGGACCCACTAGTCTAAACTTTAGCACATTTGGACATTGTTTGGCTTGTACAAAAAATCGTTTGGGAAACCCATTTGATAAAACCCTAGTATTGGACAACTCTGACTAAGTAAATATGAAACCCTAAACAAGGATTAAGCCACTTAATATGTTTTAACATTTAATTTAAACACCTAATTACGATAATTAAGTGTCTTCTATGAATGTGCATGTATGGACGTTTGGCTTTAATATGCGTGTCAATGTGATCTAATCCTGATTTGGTTCTATCTTTGTACTAAGTTACGCAAGTTGAGCTCACCGACTTAGGATACGAAGCTCTACTTATCTAGGTTCGTATGACTTCTTTGCTTATCCTCTGTTTGACTCTTCCCGTGTAGAGTTTTGGATGTGTTTTAGATGTAGGATGACATCGGTGGTATTTTATCAGATCTCTTTGGTGTTAGGACATTTAGGCATGTTTTCCCTATGAGTTTAATAAAACTTCAAGGTTGAGACCCCTTGATGGTTTTCAAAAGTTAAACTCTAGAAACATTATCATACAATTCCCTACCCAATCCTACTAAGTTTAAATATGAGGGTTTACCGTTTTACATTAAGAGAATGTACGGGTATTATGAAACAACACTAGTATCCCTTCAAACC
>JAURVB010000637.1:0-14480 GCA_033002965.1 Piper betle
TGAGATGTGTCCTTATGCAAGAAGGTATGGTGTTGGCCTATGCCTCTTATCAATTGAAGAATCATGAGCAAAATTATGCAACCCATGACTTGGAACTGGCAGTAGTGGATTTTGCCCTGAAGATTTGGAGACACTACTTGTATGGAGCCCAGTTTGAAGTCTTCACTGACCACCAGAGTTTGAAGTATATCTTCGCCTAGAATGACCTTAACCACTGACAGACGCGATAGATAGAATATTTGAAGGACTACGACTTCCAAAGCTTATACCATCCAGGGAAAGCGAATGTGGTAACCGACACATTGAGTCAGAAAGGGCAAAGTGGACAAAAGTCATCAACTAGCTAGACTTTGGGCCATATCAGCAGAAGTGGTAGCTATCAACCCGGTGGAGCAACTAGCAGGCTTGCTGGCAATTTTGGTTGTTTCCAACGATTTAGTTGATCATGTTAAGCTAGCAAAAATAGGTGATGAGGAGCTCATACTTGAAGGAAGGACTTAGAGTTCCAAGTTGGGGAGTTTGTGTACCTAAAGACATCTCCTACAAAGTGGGTGATCAGATTTAAAATATCAGGGAAGTTGAAGCCAAGATTCATAGAGCCATTTCCAATCCTAGATCGAATTGGGAATTGTGCAAATAGATTAGCTTTGCCACCAAGCCTAGCTGGAGTACACAATATTGTCCATGTGTCAATGCTAAAGAAATATGTACGGGATGAGGATCATATCATCACAAACTTTGAAGACTTAGAGAGCTACAATTAAATTTAACCTACGAGGAAAAGCCCATCCGCATCCTGGCAAGAGAAATAAAGACACTCAAGAACAAGGAATTTCCATTGGTAAAAGTAGTATGGAAAAAGCAAGGGTCAGAGGAAGCTACATGGGAGGCTGAAAAAGAAATGACAAGGAAATACCCTAGCCTATTTGTGGCATAGGAGCTTTATATTGTAGTAGCATGAACCGATCCCGAAGAAAAATAAACAAAGTTAATCATACTTGTTTTGTTGCCTGTTATGATATTTCAGGGACGAAATATTTTCAAGTTGGAGAGATTGTAAAGACCATGGGAAAAAAGTGTGAAAAATTTTTTTAATATATTCGACTCGGTCCGAAAAGGACCGAACGTGTTATATTCTTTACCCGGTTAATTATTATATTGTTATTATTTTATTATTTACCCATTTATTATTACCCGATTACCCGGCTAAGTGAAATATAGGTGTTTTCAAATACCCTAGCCGTCATTTTTTAATTTTTATAAATTTTGAAAGAGGACGTCATTGTTCACATACGGGTGTAGGGGCATCTTCCTCAACTTAGCCGCCTAGTCTCCTCTGCCTTGCTGGTATTTCTTCCTTGCTTGGGTATCCGTCCTATCTCCCTCTTCTTCATTTTCTTACATTCATATGTCTTTCTAAATGATAATAAGCTTGATAAACATGAGAATTAATGTCTGAAATCAACAATAACAACTAAAACTAAACAGGAAAATGGAATTTTGCCATGGCCAACCGATCTCAAGTGGGGCAATGATAGGCGACTGTAAACAAAGATTTCAAGGCAGCCCTCACACCTGCGACGACCTCTCTGGCTGCTGGGTCGAAGGGTGGCCTCGTCTTGTCCCTGGGTTCCGATGGGTGGCAGAATTTCAGTGGTTATGGGCGAAGTTGTAGTGTGTGACACTGTGGAGATTCCAGACGTCAAAGCCAGTTTGCTGGCCAAAGGCTCACCCCGTGCATCCTCACAGCGCTTGGCCTTGACGTTTGGTTGTCGTGTAGGGAGAAGGCAAGTGTTCCCGGAGGTGCTACTGGCCGGACAGAGTGCACCTTGCAGTCCCGGTGGTGCTGCTGGTCAGGAGTCGCTTGCCTTGGTGCAGAACGGAGTTTGACGTGGATAGTTGTTGTAAAGCACAAGCTTTATGCTTCCAATTGGATTGGTAGGGAAGGGAGTGAAGGAGGTTGTCTGGTTTTGGGTTGAAGAGGAAGATATCAGGCCTGGTTTGGTGCAGGACGTAGACTTGGATAGCTGCTGTAAAACATGGACGTTAGGCTTCATCTTTGCCTGTTTTTTGTTGTTGTTGATGTCTTGTTGGGATGCTTATATGGTTGTTCAATGGGGTTGCTGGGGAATTGAAGAAGGACGTGACCAGTGGTGGTGCCAAGGTCTAGTCAGGTGCAAAGAAGAAGTAGGAGAAGAGAAGATAGCCTTGTAGAAGATGAAGAAGAAGAAGATGAAGATGGCAGTTTTGTAAATATGGGTTGACTCAATACCGACTCGAGTTAAAAATAAAACTAACTCTTAATAAATCATTAAAAATAATTAGAAGTTGAAGATAATAAACTAACTAATTATTAGATGAAATCGACATGGGCATAAGTAATAAAAATACGGTAATGATAAATGGTCGATAATTAATCGGCACACAACAAGCGATTAAATTAAATCGGACAGTGATAAGTAATTAATAAAATAAAGATTTTATCTTTACCATATTAAATTTAATATTAGGTAAATCAAGTGATTATTTTAATAATGAGTTAGCAATATAGAAAATAGGATATTAAACTATAGTCGGGTAGCAATCACTTGTGTCGAACATAAATTGCATAATAAAAATAAATAAAGTTCGAAATTTAATTTAGTCGAGTAATTTAAAATAATTATATTAATTATATTTTTAAATTAGAATAATAGAAATTATTTTATATAATTTAATCGTACAACTTATTTAACTAAATTGCTACGAATAAGGATAGCGATTAATGATTTAAACCATTAACTAAATTATCAAGATGTGTAGCTCTCAAGGCTAATTAGATATTTGTTTATTATTCGTTAAGTGTTAATTATGATCTAGATAATTAATGTAAAGTAGGATTTAAATGATTATATCACATGAATAGTTTAATATAAATATTGTTGAAATTTAATAGTAATATATATATTAGTCATTTAGTTGCATGCATTTCTAGTCGAATAAATTTATACTTTTGTATAATTTTATGTCATCGTTCAGATTAGGATCATTGCTCGCAGCTGCAAGTTTGAAATATCTAGGTCTGTATAATCATTAAAAATATTGTACTTTCCCTTGTTGGGAGCCCTCGTCGGCCTGAGTCTAAGATTCAACCACAATGCTCTATAACGCAATCGAGGTCAAGGAATTGACCGAGTCCGACACTGGGCCACACCTTTAAAATTACTATGTGTGTCCGTATAATTATTTAAAATGTTGTATTTTCCCTTGTGGACAACCTGGTCAACCTGAGTCCAAATTCGACCACCATGCACCCAATGCAACCGGGGTCAAGGAATTGACTCAGTCTAACACGGGCTACGCCCTTCATAATCCAATAATGGACATGCCAAAATGGACCTGACAGCCATAATACAGTAAACTGGCCATGGTGGATTGGGCTCGCCAGCCCATTACGGACATAGTGGATTGGACTCACCAGCAGATAATGGACATGGCGGATTGGGCTCGCCAGCCGGTAATGGACATGATCGACTAAACCATCAGCCAATAAATTGGACATGGCGGATTGGACTCGCCAGGAAATTACGGACATGGTTGATTGGACTCACCAACTGATAACGGACATGGCGGATTGGACTCGCCAGCTATTAATGGACATGATAGACTGACCCATCAGCCAATAAATTGGACATGGCGGATTGGACTCGCCAGCCAATTACGGACATGGTGGATTGGACTCACCAGCCGATAATGGACTTGGCAGATTGGACTTGCTAGCCGGTAATGGACATGATGGACTGACCCATCAGCCAATATATAGGACATGGCATATTGGACTTGCCAGCCAATTACGGACATGGTGGATTGGACTCACCAGTCGATAATGGACATGGCGGATTGGACTCGCCAGCCTGTAATGGACATGATAGACTGACCCATCAGCTAATAAATTGGACATGACGGATTGGACTTGCCAACCAATTATGAACATGGTGGATTGGACTCACCAGCCGGTGAAGGACATGATGGACTAACCCATCAGCCAATAGATGGACATGGTTGACTGAGCCATCAGCCAATAGATGGACATGGTGGACTGACCCATCAGCCAAGTAATGGACATAGTGGACTGAACCATCATCTAATAAATGGACATGTTGGAATGGTCACAACAGCCAATATTTTAGATAATGATAGGGAGTTAATTGACTTGTTTTATTTAATTATGTGGCTTAGTGTTTAAACCCTAACGCCGAATTGCCTCTGCAGGTTAGCAGCTGGAACTAAAGACTAAGAGACGACAGGGTGGTTCTTCTACCAACTCAGGTGGTGAACAGATAATAAGCGGACTTCCCTTTTTACTTTTCTTGTGTTATAAATGTGGCTATGGGAAACGGTCCAAGAATGTGGGATAATTATTTCATACATTGTCATTTGAAACATAAGTTCTTTTGAGTTAGAAATGCTAGACTTATTTGCTTTCATATTATCATGTAGCCTTTTACGTAACGTCTGGTCCGGTTAGGACTGGTCGTTATAGGGTTGGCTATGTTAAATTTTGAGTAACACCTGGCTAGCAAGGCCCACAATATCGTGAAACATGGTGGGTCGTTGCACTAGGGTTGGGGGGAAAACCATGGAAGAGAGTTCAACAAGCCGCTCAACTTTGCCAAAGCATAATTCCACTTAGGAACGACTTCACACATTAGGCTAGCACATCAAGGAAGGATCATTCCACATAAAGCTTAGACATGCCCCAAGGAAAGGGAAGAAGCCACACTAGTAATACGTCCAAGAAAATCCAAAATTTTGAAATCTTGACAAAATGAGTACATCACTTTTAAAAATTCATAATTCCAAAAATATGAAACTAAAAATTCTGAAAATTAGGGACACAAAACTAGACTCTCAAAGGAATCCAACGAAAAACAAACATGCAAATCAAAATTTTGTAGTGAGAGTTATGATTTTTACAAATCAGTGGATTAAATAGGAAAATCCAAAACTGTATACATGGACAAGGAATTTCTTTGGGACAATTGGTCATGACTAAATTCATGGTCCATTAGGAATAATAATGTTATATGATGTCAAATGTATATTAGCTTAATGGAAAGAAGATGTAAGAGACATCATTCACAATGGTTTTACAGGTCTAAATAAGATACAATTTATTAAATAAATGGACAAAAGGGAAAAACTATGGTGAACAAGTTGGGCATGGTCACATGTGAACTAAATCCATATCACGAACTTAGTGTCCATTAAGACAGATTAAGAATTGATTTAGGGTGGGCCCCAAAAAGGGACATGCAATACGTGTCGCGTGCCACTTCTGTTAATCTAAAAGCTAACTTAGGGAATAAGGCTTTCCCATTAGATTATATACAAGTCACCAACACCCTATACGACCAATGTGGGATAAACCCAACAACTCCCCTTTATACATTGGGTGATCCCAAAATCATCATCGTCTGACAATGTAAAACCCCATTTTTGGCTTTGGGTTTTACCCGATTTTAGTTTTTCCTTGTTCAGGTCAGTATCGAGTTGGTTCGAGCGAGTTCGAGCTAGACTAATTTTCTGAATATGAGTATGGGGCCTAGATGGCCATATGAGCATGTTATGGAGGTTGAGTATGCCTGACATGCATATGATATTTTTAGATATGATACCGTAGAGCATGAGTTCTCAATGTATATGCATATAGATATGATTTTTATGAGTTAGCCAAGATTTTAGGCCTAGATCTAGGCCATTGCACCGTTTAGTATCAGTTTGGGAATTTCAGGGTATCTCATTGCATGCATCATAAGGATTTCAGATCACCAGAATGTGCCCTTGTAGGCCCGATGGACTGAGTTCACAGTTTCAGGCCCATTTAGCCTTTCTGCACTCGATTCCCGCCTATAGAGTAATTTTTTGGACTCGAGTTAGTTTTGACTTTGGATGGTGCCGATCCTAGCTTTTCGTCCATATGTATATCGCACATACCCTTAGGTGGGCCCCCACTAGTCTACGAGTTGTCGGATGCTGGAACGTGCCATGTGGCATTATCTGAGCCATCCACTCAGTGTTAAATTCATGCATGGATTTCTGGCTGTTGTTATTCCCATTTTTGGAGTTATTCACTCCTAGCGCCGCCGCCACTTCGGCTCGCCGCCGGCCAGTTTCTGCCTCGTCCGCAACCACCGGACTGGCAGCCCCATGACCACCTTGTGGCCGGCTTTCCACTCATACCTCTCACGACCACCAGCGCCGCCGCACTAGCCGTCGGTGACAAAGTTTTTATAACCTGTTTCCACCTCCGCCGCTGCCGTTCGAGCTGTTTCTGATGCCAACGAGCCACCTCCGGCCAGTCCGACCACACCCACAACTTCATCTTGCATAGATCTACATTTTGAGATAGCCCATGACCACCACCACGGCTATGACCACCACCGTCGACGTCGCTGCACCCTGAGGCAATTCCACTCCTTTCCGGCTTGCCACGGGCTGGCCTCCACCAACCGCCACCACCTCTTATCCCTTGTCACATGGAGTGTCGATCCCAACTGGCAGCAACCCTAGCTGCATTGTCGTCGGCCTTTTCTGGCGACGGGCAACGGCCACCACGTCCGACCCATCTGCCAGGTTTGCGGCCCGCCTGCTTGCGACTGCGTCCGCCTTCCCACAACTGCGTCAGCCTGGCCATGTTCAAGTTTGCCAACCCATGTACATGTCGTGTCCATCTGCCTAGCCAACCTAGCCCATTTACGCTAGCTTAACACGATCAACTAAATCATTGGAAATAGCCAAATTTGCTAGTAACCCTGTTAGTTGCTCCACAGAGTTGATAGCCACCACTTCTACTGACATGGCCCAAAGTCTAGCTAGCTGCTGACCTTTGTCCACCTTGCCCTTCCGACTCATCGCGTCTGCTACCACATTCACTTTCCCTGGGTGGTATAAAATTTGGAAATCATAGTCCTTCAAATATTCTATCCACCGCCTCTGTCGAAGGTTAAGGTCATTCTTGGTGAAGATATACTTCAAACTCTGATGGTCAATGAAGGCTTTGAACTAGGCTCCATACAAGTAGTGTCTCCAAATAGTCAGTGCAAAAACCACTGCTGCCAGTTCCAAGTCATGGGCTGCATAATTTTCCTCATGATTCTTCAATTGACGAGAGGCATAGGCCACCACTTTACCTCCCTGCATAAGGACACATCCTAAACCCAACAAGGATGTATCACTGAAGACTACGAATCCTTCATTACCATTTGGCAGTGTCAAGACTAGTACAGTAGTTAGACTCTTCTTCAGAGACTAGAAACACTCTTCACACTTACTACTCCATTCGAACTTGACTCCCTTCCTTGTGAGTTTGGTCATTGGTAATGCTACTAAGGAGAAGTCTTTAATGAATTTCTCGTACTAACCTGCTAAGCGAAGAAAGCTTCTGATGTCAGTGGCTGACTTGGGTTGCTGCCAATCAGTCACTACTTTCACTTTTGACGGATCCACTGTAACTCCGGCCTTTGAGATAATATGACTAAGAAAGTTTGCCTCCTTCAACCAGAAGTCTCACTTTGAGAGCTTGGCGAACAGTTGATTTTCTCTCAAAACTTGAATAGTAATGGATAGGTGCTTCACATGCTCTTCTTCATTATTTGAATAGACCAGAATGTCATCCACAAGCACGATAATAAACTTGACCAAGTATGTGTGAAATACTGTGTTCATGAGTGACATAAAGGCCGCTGGTGCATTTGTTAGACCAAAAGGCATAACAAGAAACTCATAATTTCCATATCATGTTCGGAAAGCTATTTTCTATAAGTCTGACTCCTTTACTTGCAACTGGTGATAACCAGACCGCATAAATAATAATATATAATAATTAACAGGGTGGAATTAATCGGGTTGAGAATATATTAAAAATAATAATAATAATTCTTCAATGTTCAATCCTTCCCAAACTGAGTCAAATATATATATATATATATATATATATATATATATATATATATATATATATATTCACAGTCTTTATAGTCAATTGGCGTTGGCGTCCTCTCCCTCTCCTTTGGCTTTGACGTCTCTTCCTTCTCCCTCCTCTCTTCCTTGTCTTTCTTGTAGAGAAAATGCATTCCAGTCTCAAGAAAAGAGCACTAGGGTTTTTGTTCTCCCTCCTCTCTTCCTTGGCTTTCTTCAAGTTTTGCCGAGTTTGGATCGTGTTCTCCATAGTTTTACAAGAAAGGAGCATTAGGGCTTGTCATCTAGGAGAAATCAATAAGATTCAAGGCTTGTAATGGAAACCATGATCTTAATTTCATGGAGTTCATGCATGCATATCATGAAGTATCATGTTTTATTGATTGTCGAATTAAATTATGAATCAATAGTTTGCAAGTTTATGCTTTTATTCAAGTTTCTTGAAAGAATAAATGAAAACTGTTATAACAAACTAATAACATGATCCATGATTGAGTTTCATGCCATGTTTTGATATTTAAACAAGATACTAACATGATAATTAAGCAAATAATAAGATAGAACAATGAATTAATATTGTTTGTATGATTAGTTGCATGGTTAGATCAAGTTTATGAATTGTGTGTAGTTTGTCCACTTACGAAAACCCATGATAAAGAAGGGTAAATCATAATAGATTAAAAACTTACTATAACCCATCATTTAGTGATCAAAAAACTTGAAAACTCATATTTTTTTTCACTAAAATCAGATAAAAATCGAAAGAGAAATGAGAAAAATAGGTTAGGGCTTAACTGCAGTGCCACAACTCTGAGAACGAGCACTGTGACGCTAACAAAATAAATGTTTTAGAGCTCAGCTAAGCAACACAACTCCCAAAGCTGGACCGCCGAGCACCGTTGCACTGAATGATTTCCCTATTATGCACACTTATTTTAAAATGGTTATAACTTTTGTTGTCAAAATCAGATTCAAAAGCAATTCTTTTTGCGTTATGAACATCATAATCTCTATTTTCTACCTATCAATTCTAGAGGATTTGGTTAGGTATCTTAGGAGATATGAATTCCTGAATTCAGGCAATTAAATCCTTAATTTTACATCATATGGTTGTTATGCTTGCTATGTTGTGAATATTTAATGATTGTATAGTACTGATATTATGTTGGATACATATTATAAATATAGTTCACTTGTTTATGAGCATTATATTTATGGCATGTCATGTCATATCATCTGTGCATTGGTAGGCTAGACCGGGTATTAGTATAGCCATATATTATTGTTCAGTCTAGATAAACCATTAAGAAGCATTGAACATAGATAAGGTGACAATCCAATCTGTGTTTAGTCTTTTTGGGAAGTTTTATGACCCTTTATGTTTATGCGGGATTATAAAGTTAAATTGAATATTTTCTGTTTTTTTATGTTTTTTTAAACATGTTATCATTTATGCTATGTAAGTTAAGTAATAATATAATAATGCAATTATGTTTTTCTAACATATGTTCTTATGTCAATGCACTAGGCGGAGACTTAGCAATTAACTTTTAATGTAGTTTTCAAACGAAACATGATTCTAGGGCATCTCACTTAGGCAAGGGCCGGAATTATTGACTAACAACTACTATCTTGACAATGCTAGTGATTATTGGTGATTTCTTAATGGGATACAAATATGTCGACTATGATGCTATGCTCGAAAACGGTCACAAGGACAAAACTTTGTTTTCATTGTTATTTTGGTTTTCTATAACCACACCACAAGGGTCAGTTAATTGTTTTTAAATGAATGTAGGTTATGTCAAAATGGCTAGTTTATTTGTTTTCTAATAGCTATGTCACAAGAAGTAGCTAAATAAAAGAATGTAGGCTAAGTCACACGAACCAGTCTACATGTTTTCAATTTTCTATCGAAGTTAGATTACTAATTGTATCACAAGCAAATTAAATAATTAGTAATTTAGCCACTTTATGTTATCTTACAATATTACAAATCATAAAATGTGATGTTAATGTTAAATTAAGTATTACTGTATGGTACTAAATAATTTTAGTTGGTTCAAGTTAAGTTATATTCAATTCATGAAATGCTAATGCTTAAGTTAGCTATGTATAGATGATGTTTATTCGGTTTTTGCATCATGTTTAATCGAATACTATTTAAACGTATTTTACTATTCTATTTAATACATATGTAAGTAATGGATTCAATACCTTGTTAGCAAGTTACCGAGCAAACACTAGTACAAGAGACCTTAAGATAGAGGGATAAGAAAACTCAACAATTAGGATTTCATATCTCTTATTTGCATGTTTAATAAAACAAAATAGTGATTTTTTTCGAGGAGATGACGCTCAAGAGAATCACATAATAGTATAATTTTGTTTGCTTAATTATGTTTTATATTGATGCAAGTGTCGATAGGCTCAATAGAATCATTCAGATGTGTCTATTATTTATGTTTATGTACGTGTGATAGGAGATGATGCTCATAATGACCCTTATTTAGGTATTGATTATGTTAAAAACTTGGGGTTGATAAGACACTATGACGGCCCCAGTACTTGCTCCAAGGAGACCACCAACTTGTCATTTTTGTGCCAAAGTAGGCCCATCAAATTGAAGTGCCCTTGTCCAAAAAGGAGGGCCAAGTGGATTCCAAAGAAGGCAATGCCAAATAGAGGTATAGATTCCTATCTCATTCCTTGAATCCACTAAGTCATTATGCATGGATTTCAAATATTTCAAAATTATTTTCAAAATTGATAATAAGGGCGTTAAACGGTTCAATTTGTTTTGAAAATAATGTTACAACCATCACTTATTGGAAGTTTTATTGCATTTCCAACAATTGTGTATATGTTTTGAAAATTCTTTATATATATGCAAACGTAAAATGAGGGAATGTTTTAAAATTTATTTTTTATCATGCATGAAACAAGCTTCAATCCACACAAAAATATTCCAACCACCCTAAACATCCTCAAATTGGATTTTATAAATTGAAAAAAACAACATTTTGCTCAAAGTTTCGATTTCCCTACTTAGTTGGTGATCAGTTACATGTTGGGTTGACCAAACTCATGGGCAGAACTTTTATTTTAAGGAAGGAAGGAGTTCGGTTAATGATTGGTTAGCTGTTCGGTGACCAAACGAATAGGGAAAGTTGAATTGGTTAAATCCCTAACCCTAATCGAAGTCTCCTCGCACCAGAGCCAAACACTGCCGCTGTCAAATCACCACCACCTGCTCAGTTGTAGTCATCACTGAATCACCATAATCCTCCAATGACCGATCCCCCACAAGAAACATTCTGAGTCTCCTCTGGCAAGCCAAATGTGCCTTGCTGACCGAACACCAAAGCTTGATGTTTTCTGATTGATCCACCATCGTTCATCCATAGCCAGCACTCATGCCACCTTTGCCGAAGTTCTATAAGTTGTAACCAATTTGGCCCAAAGAACATACCGAATCTTGATGTTATAATTCAAAAAACTATTCGTTGGACTAGCATTGTACAAACTATACAAAAGTAGATCTCAACCCTCAAAGAGGCTTAAGACAATAACCTTGCCGGGTTTTCATACAATGCATATTGATAATAATTCCATAAGAAGGTTCTTACACTTAAAGCTCCTAATGTGAGCACTCCGAGTCATGAGAAAGGCAACACCACCTTGGCTACTAAGAGGGTAAATTTATGGATGTAATGATCACTTTAAATTACACGAAGGCAACACCTCAAATACAACTAAGAAGTTGAGATTTTCATAATGCGGATGCAAGATCCGGTTCTTATACTTAGTTTTGACCTTTGAGTTAGGTAACATATTCTTAGATGATGCTAATCTTCCAGTAAAGTAAACATTGGGTCGTGGTTACTTGTTCCACATATCCCACAGGTAGAAATTAAATACATAGAGGCATCATCACATGTCAGAGCATCAAACCTTAACACTCGGTCTCTATGTGGACCCTTCAAGCAATATGAGCCGCAATCTCCTCTAGTCCACATTCCAATATCACACACACACACATCTACAACCAATTACTTTTGTGTACCTTAATTGCTCCTCGTCATGTTTTAGGACTTTGAGGCATACACCATGCAGATAATTGTTAGAATGACCCAAAGTTAACACATGTAACACCCCAAAATTGGTTCACACTCATGAACTGAACCAGCATGTCACGGGCCTCAGTTAGGTCATCTAACTTGAACCCAACTCGTGCGGATCTCATCTCGGCGTCTTAAGATGAAGATACGACTCGCCATGCATGGATGAATGCACAAAACCCTAACATGCTACTATATAGATGACATGTAAACTAATTTACACACCAACAACAATTGCGTTAAATCAATAAAAAATCAAAAAAATAAAACAGATAGAGTCTCCCCTAAAAGTGTAATTAGAGGCCACCCTGTCAAAATAATGTATACAAACATATATGAATATATGAGATATTTGCATTCGCACAAAATTCTAATCTATACTCTATCAATCACTCTGAAACATGGGTCTCGACCCACTTGTGCAGTCTATTAACATTTCACATCATATCATCATGTATTAGAATTTAATCACATCATTCTCAATATAATAGCATCATAAACAAAATATTAACCACTCTCTTGGCGGACATGTGTGTGCAAGGGACATCATTGCTCCTCCATCCAGACGGCACATCCAACTAATGGTTATCACCTACTTATAGTATAAAAACACGTCAGTAACAAACATAACTAGTCCAAAATATAACTATAACAAACTGGCTATGAGATCTAACTCTTATATGAAGAAAAACATTTGTATACTTTACCAAAACTCTCTAAAGGGCACCTACTGAGGAGCCAAAAGGCTGCAAACCCGCTAGCATCCTGAACTGACCGCTTTGCTGATGCCTCTTTTGGCATTTTTTCATTTCATTTTTCTTTGGTCCATCGGGACTGCAAGTATATCCAAACCCTCTCCTTTCCTCTATAATTCTCCTAGCCTTGAGCACGAAGGCCGAGTACTCTCAGGCAGTCACCTTTAGTACCCTTTAAACTACAAGTCCAGACGTGCATTGTACTTAACAGTACATGTAAACCTTCACGTTCTCCGAGTGTGAGGAACTCAAAGGTAGAGTTGTCAGGATCCCTCGAGAATGGAACAGTCTGATCACTAATCCATAGCCAACTTTGACTATCACTTGCATCCGCTCATGGCACGTGCATGTCGGTTTCACCATCTCCCGTCTTGTTGAAAACTTTATTTATTTATATATAGGCCTTGGAAGGGCTTCATATAATAGGCCCAAAGGTAACTTGTGGTGGATCTTGTTTTTGAAATCATCCTCGAGGGATCACATCTTTGAGGGTTATTAATCCGAAAAACTGTTCTGCTAAATAGCCCGAGTTAAGTGGGATCCGATAAAATGCCACTTAACCCGTCCTGTATGCAATAAGCCAAACATGCAATAGAATAGAGTATAAAATAGAGATGAGTCCTAAACGGACCTAGTAGAAGCTCCAAGTGTGTCCTCGCACTTAGACGGCAGGCTTCTACTCTCTACGTACCCATCAAATCTATAAGCTAATGCCCGCTAACTGAATGATGCATCAACTCAGTGTGAACATTACACTCCCAACACAGTCATCATCCATCACAATCAACAATTTTAAATGTGAAAATAATTCTAACTCATCCTATTCATACCAATTTTATTGTATTTTTCTAAGTTACATCTTAGTCGATTAGCATGCTTAAATTTAATTTACCTCATTCAATCACTTAACATTCATTCACTATTCATCGCATCATGCAAATCATCACTTCATTCATAGTCAGACATTTATCACGACAATCAATCAATCGCAGCATACTGTGCTAACAATTATCAATTTTTAAATAATTACATTGGAGGTAATTATACCTCTCATCATCCACAATCGACCATAGTTAGGGTTTCGTTGCATGTCTCAGAGCTCAGATTCGGCATCCAAAGTTTGATCGTGTTCAACTGGTTGAGCTCGGATGATGATTTGACGACATCCAGCCAATCCAGTTTTCCAGTAGGGTTCTGGCAATTTTCTAGCGGTTTCAGTGGTTTTTTGGTAGCTTTCCAATGGTTTTCTAGCAACAATCGCCGATGGCATCTACTGGTGGAATAGCGGTGGTATTGGGTACCATTGGCACCAGCTTAGCAAGCCCAACACGTCTACGATGTCGACAAGGTTGGTGAAGGTGGCGGCTTGCCAAAAAGGGCAAAATTAGGGCTGTCTATGGTGGGGTGTGGAGAACTGGCCTGGACGGGTGACGCTGGGCTCCGTTCTAATTGGAGAAGGTCGTGGGTTGGTCAAAGATGTCGAGGCGACCACTTGATCGCGATGGTGACGGTCGCTGGGGGCATGATTGGCGATAGAAGCACAGCATAAGGGCTTGGCTTCCTCTCATTGTTGATGCCTGATGATGGGCACGGGTGCTCAGGCGACACGACAACGGCATGGAAGGGCTTGGTGGCGTCGATCTGC